>JAOEHY010006094.1:2563-23100 GCA_025447955.1 Psilopsiagon aurifrons | reverse complement strand
CATCCCTCTAGGAGCAGAGGGAAGAAAAAGGGGGAAGTGAGTGAACAAACTGCGTGGCTGATTTATGGCTTAAACCACGACAATTCCCCACTCCCACTCCCCCCAGGTTTAGTGCAGCTACATTTCTTAGTGGATTTGATCACTTTTCCACAAGGTGAAATACGAGTAACTCCTGATTTTTGAAAATGTCACATGCACTAATAAAGTAACAGGTATTTCTTCTCTGTATTGCTTGAGGCATGTGATGCAAGGAATAAAAGCCTTAGAATTCCTGGAAAATGATGAAGTTATTCTTCAGCCAGATAGCAGATGTTTGTGGTTGTGCTGCTGTTTAAAATTCTCTTCTTAAAGTTTCTTAGGTGTAATCAAACAGATAAATAGACATGGTAATGTATTACCTACCATACAGGTGTGTGGTTTTTTTTTGGGGGGGGGGATGTTTCTTGTTTATTTATTCTACAGGAAGCATAAGGATGCTTGGTTTTAAGTATAGCTGCCTGGAAAGAGTCATGTAATTGTAGTCTTTTTAGGAGTTATAATGTTTTATTCAACAAGAGATGTGGGGGTGGGAGAATGGGGAGAGGGAGATCCAGCATATGAATCAGATTACTGATGTATTTTGGCATATAGTGCTTTTTCTTCATAGTTTGTCTTATTGTAAAGGTCATGTTGGAGATGATTTTACATACAATATATGACAAAATCTCTAATCCTGTATATTGTCAATACCGTATTTCTCAAAAGACATCCAAGGTTACTCTTTTTTCTTGACATGGCCACCATTTCGACTTCTATGCTGTGTTTGCATGGAAATCCACCTGTGTCTGCAGTTATGACACTGCTTCCTAGTGAATCCCTTTGGTGTAATTTTGTTACGGTAAATTGCTGCTGCATTTAATGGTTGAAATGTTCTCAAAGTATAGCTGTAAGTCAGTCTGTGGTGTGCTTAGTTTTCTTTAAGATGCTTTAGAAAGTTAAGTTCTTTATCAGTAAGTCTCCTAATTCCTGTTTGGGAGCTGTTATTATTTGGTCTGCCATGTGATTCTTGTGACAGGCAATTTCATGATAGTGTGAGTGTCATGGTTTAAGTCCATCTGTAACTCACACAGTTCACTCATTCACTCCCCCCTCTTTCTTCCACCCCACTCCCAGGGGGATGGGGAGGAGAATCAAAAGAATGTAACTCTCAGGGGTTGAAATAAGAGCAGTCCAGTAACTAAGGTATAACACAAACCACTGCTGTTACCACCAATAATAATAATGACAAGGGAAACAACAAGGGGAGAGAATACAGTCGCTCACCATCTGCCAACCAATAACCAGCCCGACCCAGTAGTGTTCATGCTCTTCTGGGTCCCTGCCCCAGTTTTTACATCCTGAACATGACATGCTGTGGTATGGAATACCTCTTTGGCTAGTTTGGGTCAGGCATTCTGTCTCTCCTTCTTCCCAGCTTCCCCTCCTCCCTGGCAGAGCATGAGACTCAGAAAATCCTTGGTCAGAGTAAACATTTGAGTGGCAACTGAAATTTGGATCCTTGTTTCTTTTTCATATTTACTTTGCTGCCAGTAAGAAAAAAAGAGATTGCTTGCTGTACTTCTATTAGCATGCTGTAGGATAATGCCAATTCTTTAGAGGCTGCTTTTCCTGATAAGATTATGTAAAGGCTACTGGCTGCATAGAATGATTGTCAGGCTTTTTATGAGAAGATGACAGTAAAAGCATATTTCACTAATGTGAGTTGCTGTGTATTGACTATGCATCAAATACGGGTATTGATTTTAAAATTGGTCTTTTCACCGGTAAAGGATTTGAAGCTTAAAATTCCATATCTGAGTAGCCTTCTTCCTCTTTGTTTCTAGCCAATGCTTATGAACTGCTGACACATGTCTTCTGGTGCTTCTGAAGTTTGACTAGACAAGTGTCATGAAGAAAGGTCTTACGATTCCTTTTAGTTCTGGAGTTATCAGTTCAAATAAATTGAAGGTTTCGGCTTGTGGGTGTATTTTCTCTCGCCTACTCTATAATGGTTCTGAGATTAAAATATTAGGTTTTAGATTTCCTTCTAATGTTAACCTAAGATTTTACAGAGGAAGCATTGCTGTATTAAAAAGTGATTGTAATTTTTTGCCTGTTGTGTTAAAAAAAAACCAAACAAAACAAAACATGAAAAAATCCAAGAAACCAAAACCACACACACACAAATCAAGCTTTTTTTAATTAGTGGGTGGTTGTCTTGCATTCAGCTCTAACCTTCCATGGGTAACTTATTTTCCTCAGTTACTTAGGTCCTGAATTAGATTAAAACAGTGGTTGTGATTGAAACAGTTTCAGAATGTGTTGTAGTGCCTAAGCATGGTAGCTGAATGGAGCTTACCTGGAACTGGAAACAGTTCAGGAACCTGAAAAACTGATTGTTTGCTCTAGGTAGATTTCACACTGAATTCCATTATGAGCAATATTCTGTGACCTGTTCTCTGTTGCAGATTCATTTTTTTTTTTTTTTTTTTTTTTCTGGGTATGACATACTGCAAATCAAGTTCAAGTGAAAGTTATCTAAGGCAGAACTTTGTTGTCAGCAAAGACTGTGCTCCAAAACTCATTTCAGAGTACTCTCAAATATAGACAGTGCTTAAAAAGCACATATACCCCTAAAGACAACTCTCAGGCATTGAAAACTGGTTGATTGCAACTATTCGATTAGTTAAGGAACAATATTGTAGAGGCTCAAATTGCTTCAGTTTTATCTGAATCTAGCTGTCAAAAAAAAAAATAGAAGAAAAATAGACTGTGTAGTTTGGTACATAGTTAGCTGGTGCATAGAATTATATATATTATTTACAATAATATGAATTCTTCATAGCAATCAACAATACTGAATTTGATCTAATATTTTATTACTTTTTTTTTTTTTTTTAAGCTAAGGCAGAGCAGACTTTCTATCTTGAAGGTCTTTCTCAAAGATTCTTTGGATGTAGCTTGTTCTTATTGTGAAAGTGAAAAATTCTGCATAGCACAGACGACACATTCAGCTCATGTCATAAGCTTTGGAAGGGGGTGTCCAGTGTTCTTGACTTCGGTAAATTGCTATAAGCATATTAGAAATAAGATTCTAGTTTAAACATGTGCACACTTCAACTCAAATGATTTGAAACTTGTTGATTCTCCTGCTTTTAAATGAGGCCGTTATCGTGGATCTGCCGAATCGTGGATCTCTCCTCACAGCAGTGCCTTGGTTCAGCACCACGGACAGCACCCGGATCCTGGGCCGCCGCGCTCCCTCCTGCAGGAGCTGTGCTCGACTCTGGAAGCATGTTTTGGAAAACACACATAGGTCCTGTTTAATATATGAATTTAAGTTAATTATTTTGAGGTTTCCTTCCTTGAGTTTTGTACTATTTTTAGTAAAAAAAATATGGGGAATGGGATTTGACAGATTTAATGGTGGTGCAAATATTGTCTGTTTCACGTCCTAGGATGGGATGGCTTATCTTTAGTAAGAAGATAGGTTGTGGTTCTTAGCCTACTTTCAAATATTAGTAGGTCTCTCGACTGTTCTTCTAAGCTTTGAATACACAAGAGTCATGCCCTTCATTTCCCCATCAGCTCATCTTCTTAAATTGTGGCAGCAGTGACACTATGCAGACAATGGAAGCATTTCCTTGTTTACATTGTTTCTTAACTGTATCCATATTGTGGCATGAAACTTTTAAGTCATTAGCATGACGTCTATATCTTCATTTCTCTCACTTATTAGCTATATTTTTCCAGCCATCAAGTAAATAATTATGTGAATGTTAGAAGGATGGGACTATTTTAGCAGCAGTAATAAGAGAATAATCTCTTGGATCAAGTAGATTAATTGTCTGGCTCCATGGACATGTGATCCAAAAAATCCCATTTTTAGGTACTTGCTGGATATATTTGAGATTACACCAGTATGTTTTAGCACTGTCATGCTCAAGCAGCTGAAAGCAGTTATGGTAATATCTCATATTACCACATATGAGATAATAAGACTAATCTAATAAGATTTTTCTTATTAGAGAGATTTGTTGTCTAGTGGCATCCCAGTTAAAAAAAAAAAAAACAAAAAAAAAAAACCACAACAAACCCCACACATGCTGTCTACTATCATTTTTCTTAAAAAAAAACACAAACAAAAATCCAACCAAAAAGCCACCTCTTACAGATGCTTAAAAAGAGACTTTTATGTTTTAGTATTTCTGAGCTTTAACTATTTCAAATACCTTAATTCCATTTACTTAAAAGAATCCCTTTTTTTATCTTTTAGAGCAAAATCAAATTCTCAGTAACATTCCTAGTCATTTGACTTGTCTAGTTGTAGGCAAGACTAACACAGTGCAAATACTTAATTGGTCAAACCTTGTCAAAATAGTGTGTCTTGTTGGTGATGAAATGTATTCTGTTGATGTGTTTGCCTTTTTGTGAAGGTGAACTGAGCCATACAGTACTGGTGAGTAGGGACCAAGATATCTGAGTATGCTATATCACATGATAGATATAGATAGAGAGGACTGTGATAAGGCCCAAAAATGAGTTTGATAACTGCAAAGACTGTGTGCCTGAAAGTACACTATATTTATAATGCTGGGTGAGAGATTTAAAGATGGTGGAGCTGCATGTGTGTTGTGAAAGAGCTGTGAAAGCTTTACTGCTCTGTCCCAGTTTTCTAACCGCCTCCAGCCTTTTGCTCTGAATACAAGAAATCAGACCCAGGTGGGGTGTGTTTTGGCTTTCCCAGATCCTGTGTCAGGGCTTTATCACCGTTACAAATAGGCAGCAATAAAAAGGCCTGTTAAAATCTTCTAATGCTGCTGTTGTCTCCTACAGCGAGGAAAGGAAGTCACAGAATGCATAGGGATAGTGTATCTGTGAGCTCAGCCTTAACTGCATGCATTGCCTGAAGTGTGTTTCAAGTCTTGTTAGTGAGGAGTCCTCACTAAAGGCCAGGCTCTGCAGGTAGCGTTGTTTGGCCCTCCTGAGCTCCAGTGAAGGCATGGAGTTATTGCTGGTTCTCTGATGGTCCTCTTTATAGAATCCATAGTCAATCATTTAATGCATGAAAATAACTTTCTTTTTAATGGTAGTTTTTCTGCTGTATTTTTGCTTCCTCCCTCCATAATCTATAATGCTGTTCCTTGATTCATTATAACAAGGACTGACTTTGATGGACACCTCACAGTGCCCTGACTTGGTTCTAATTCCAGATGTATTTTTCTGTGCTTTCATTTTCCTCATCTGAAATTAGTGGTACTGCTTCTTCTGTTTTCACAGAACATTCTAAAATCCCTCAGTGAATTCCATTTTCTAAGGCATATGAATGCATTGTGTTATTTCTTGTGTTTGGATCCTGTAGGTCTAAAAGTTTCCATGGAAACATTAGACAATTCAGGTTTTACATTTCCCATGTAATCATGAAAGTTCTGTGCATACGGTGTTGCTTGGCTTAACTTACTTCTATTTTTTTTCCATTTTAAGCTTTGTTTAAAATACAACTGTTAATCATTTATCTATTATATATTGAGTGTGGGTGAGAGTCTAGACTACTGGTGTCATTGTCCATTTAAAATTTCTGTATATTAGCACATCAGAACTAAAATCATAAATTAGGAGATGATGGAAGAATAATAATAGAATTTGATGCATAACTGCTAAATCTTTTGCAACATATTGGTTAGTATTTATGACCTCCAGGATGTAATTTTGCATTAGTGAAATTTTTGGTAGCTTTTTGATTGTGTGTTTAAGGATTTCCTTTAGTAATACAGTATGTGGTATTTATGTGACCATACATCGTATCACTGGTCTTCTGTGTATTTAGCAGATAGGTAGAAGTGCAGTTTACCTTAGTGTGGCTAATTATTTAAAGACACTGGTATTCCAGGCGGGCTCACAGTGTTCATTTCTGATAAATTAAAATTTAGTAGACTGGTAATTACAGTGCTGTCAATACCAAATGCACAAGGAGGAAAAGAGAATCACTGTATGAAAAATGGTAGACTCAAAGATTGTCATTCTGGATTGTCTGCTTCAAAACATTTCTAACTGAAAAACACAAGTCAAACCACTGAGAGTGAGTTTTCTGTATATTTTCACAGATTGTGTTATCGAACTTTTTCTCTGCAATCATAATTGCACGACAGTGCAATTATGACTTTAAGAGAAATTTGGCATTGAATTCCTTACTTTCAGAGTTTTCTTATTATAGAATTATCTATTCTCCTGAATTGCAGGTGTCCCGGTGTTATAGGAGAAATATGTCAATCAGTTTTTTCTCTGACCCTAATGCAACCTTTATTATCAGATAATTAAGCTCAAATAAATAATTATGATGTAACTGGGAATAGTTACTCTGCTGATGCTAACTGCAGTACAGTTCACAATGCTGCCATACACAAGTGACAGACCTGTGTTATAAAATTTTAAGGTATCACTTTATCGTCCATTCTGGAAAAAATGGTTAATCTACAGCATTTTGCTGAACTCATTTTTTTCCTGAATTAAGAAAAGAAATGAGGAAAATTAAACATTGAATGATTGGATTGTTGATTCATATAATGTTTTTTGATAAAATGATTAGCTCAAGTAGTATATGTATCTGTGTATGGTATCTTAAAGTGCAGATAAGTCAAGGTTACACGTGTATAACTGAAGTCTAATGAAACCTTTTATCTTCAACTTAACATCTTTTTTTATTCATGGTTGTTTTTCCCTTGGCAGCTCTGTGTTAAGACTTCATACTTTTTGATGTGCATAAACATATTTTGTTTGCAGTTCACTTTGTGGTAGAATAGCATTTGGCACTGGATAGAATCAGAAAAGTGAAATATTTAAGAAACAAATAAAATTCTCTCTGTCTACTAGTAGTGAAGTATTACTCTTAAAGATAAAAGCAAGCAAATCCTGCTGATGTTCTAGCTATTCAATGAAGTAATTAGTGAAAGTATACTTAGTTCTGAAATCAAACACTGTGACTGCAAAATAGGGTTTATATATCTTTACATTACTGATAATGAACACTTTGGTAACACTGAAAACGGTAATGTAATATTATCTCATGGAAATGCAAGTGGCATTATGTGATATAATAGGATCTCAGGTCTGTAGGGCAAATGCCTATTTCCAATTTTATGCTACTTTAGTTTAATGAGAGAAAACCTAAACATTATTTCCTTGGTTTTACTCTGCCTGAATTGCTGCAAAGATGTTTTATGTTGAACTACCATTTCAGATGTCATTTATTGAAGAAGATTCACCTATCGTCTTTCCCATGATGAAGAAGAAAATGAAAAGTAAACTATTATGGTGATTTGGCTCTCTTTTTTTCTTTAATTATTTACTTTCCATTTGGTCTGTGTGCTGGGGGTTTCTCTAGTTGTTAATTGTACTGCCTTTTATTATCTAGATTGACTGCTATGTTGACTGCTTGAGTAATTAGGCTTTTTTTAAATGAAGGGGTTAAAAAAACCCAAAAAAACCCAACTTTAAAATGATCATTTATTAAAGAACGAAGAAAAAGATGCAGCTTAGTATCAGCAGCAGACTAACTTCCTGACAACTTGATTTCATTCTGAAGGAGGTTACAATTAACTGCAATCTGTGAGGGAAAGGTAAGTATTCCATTGGCCTGCAGGGGAGTTACAGTGCAAAGCTTTCTCTGTTCCTATGGTCCTACCAATTTTTACTCCTGAATTTCTGGTTAGGAATATTGAAAGCTGGAATAATTTATGGAAGAAAGTGTTGTGGAGAACAGGGAGCAAATAGAAGTTTTTGAGGCTCTCTAGGTCTGCCTACCTATTCTGGCAGATTTCAAGGACTTCTCAAACTGTGAAAGTGTTCACAGCTTTTCCAGTTGGGGTCTATGCTTTAAGATTCTGCTTATAGTCCCTAAGGTGATAACCTGGCTGTGGGTGAGGGGGAAGGTGACCTTGCTGCAGGCCTTTCCTGATGAGAGACCCATTGATTCAGGGTCTGCACTATAACACCCTAGCCACAAAACAACACCTTCAGCTTTTAAATGCTGAAATTCACCATCTCATAATTCACCATCTCGTAATAGGAGAGCTTGAGCTAGAAAGAGATTGTGTCATGGAACAGGTTTGGCACCCTTATTTTGCCACAGCTGATCTAAGCGCAGCATAGAAGGTTTGTACTCTGTAGAAGAGATGAGTATTTTAGTAAACATTTATCTTTTAGGTGGTGCTTCTGGGCATTTCAGCCATTTTACTAGGAAGAGATGTAAGAAGAATATGTAAGTGCAAATCTCAACATGAAAAAATTGTGAGCATTCAGTTGACTGTATTGGTAAAAGGCATGGGAATAAAAAAAATATGAAAATATACTTAAAAGGTATATAAATGCCTAATTTTGAACTTCACTATTTTGGGAAACCGCAAAACACTTTAGCTAGTTTTCTAAGAGAACTGATCTCACTGTGCACCATGTGCTTCAATGAGATGCTAGATATTTTCAGATGAGGACATTTAAGAAATTTCTCAGTCGTCAAGCATCCCTTTCCTTACTAGATTCAAGTCCCAGCTGATATTTCAACTGAATAAATCTTAGCTGAAGGTAGGCTGAGGTCCTCTTTCTGACCAGAAAGTTGTTTGGATATGAAACACAAATCTGCATACTTCTGTTCTGTACATACTGAGTCTCACATGTTTCCTAGGGTTCTGTCTAAAGTTAGAAAGGTGTGTTGTGGTTTTATTAATTTGATTTGAGTTCTTTGCTTGTTTGTTTGTTCTCTCCCTGATGGACTTTGTCTGGCTTACATCATTGGTATCTTTTTTTTATCTCACACTCCTGATCATTTCTGGTTATTGAGTACTGTATTTAGGAGCTGCTTTGCCAAAATTTGGTAAAATTAGTTCTATAAAAAACATGAGGTCTGTTCTATAACAGGAGTGTCTTTATATGGCATATGGGTTGCTTTGTGTTTCAGCAATTTGTAGGGACTTGTCTTTATAGCAATCCCGGTGAATTTTATTTTTTTTTAATGCCATGTGCAGCTACCTAGTGATAAAATTTCTCTCAAGCTGTAACAAATTGAGGCTGTTCTAGATAGAATAAAAGCACCTCCAAGGTAATCATTGGTCTGTATGAACAGTGTTTACTTGTGAGTGACAGAGAAACAAGTTTTGAAAAATCTGAACCTTGTAAGAAGTATTGTCCTGCTTTACTGCTTTCTGATCGAAAAAGATTGGGTTTTTAAAAAAACATGGGGAAGGATGGCTGCTTCAGAGTGAAGGACATTTCATTTTATGTACAAAGCAACAGGGAACTTTCAGCGGGTGTCCTCACAAAGTCAGTTGTATTTGATACAATATTAGGGCCACCAAAATACACTTTATGAAACATTGTCCTTCACTTCTGCACTTGAAAATATTACATCTGAATAGCAATTATTCATCATGCATGTAAAATTGTGGATATAAAAACAGCAGAGCGTGTCACTATGAAAATCAGTTGTAAACACTTTGTGCACCAAGTAGATGCTCCATAAAATTCATCTAACACCAAATAAATGCAGAGGCCATAAAGAAGTGTGCAGGAGAAATACCAGTTGTAAATTTGTGGTTTTTTTTTCTGGGTAAGAGCAAAAGGTTTAAATGAAAAAGCTATCAAAAAATCCACGCTTTGGAGAGCTGAGCAGCTGGTAGAAGGTGTCCCCTGACAAAAGTGGCCATACTGTTCATGTTAATATTATGAGTTTGTACAACTTTTATGGTTATTGAAGAGCAAGAGTCTGTAACCTGAAAATGCGAATATGTGTATGTGCCCATGAGTCTCCAGAGTCTGACTTGGGTATGCAGAAGTATGTGGCATAGGTCACAGAATATAGCAATTCTCTAATATAATTAGAGATGTCCTGGTGTCATGGGCATAGAATCATAGAATAGTTAGGGTTGGAAAGGACCTTAAGATCATCTGCACTTATTTCTGCAATTGCATTCAACCTTTAGAGGGGGCAAAGGGGTGGGGTGGTGTTTGTTTAAATACGAAACTTCAGCTTGAAGAAAGACTGAAATTATGCATAAAAATAAAGCAGTAACTCATCAAATAACTAAGAATAGATTGAAAACTCCAGACAGAAAAGAAGGTAATGAACAAACATTTCGACCATCAAATAATTATTTTTTGCTCATTTTCATTATGTTTTCTTCATGACTGCCTAAAGCCTGTACCTTTCTTCCTATTTGACTGTCATCAATTAAGTTTCACAATACCTAGTATGTTCTTAGTTTTCAAATTTGGAGTAGGAGATTCAGTAAGGAAAAAGTGCATATGCTAGTTGTGAAATACTACATAGCTGTTAAATGCAGAGTTGTATTACAGCATGAAGTGTTTGCAGAATTTTCAGTTAACAGTAAGTACCACTAACTCAATGTCAGATGTTTTTTGACTGCACAGCTTCAAATGAGAAAGCTGTAGACTTGAAAAAGGGAGAGGTTGCTAAGGATTCTTGATCATAGCGTTTGATGATCCAGCTGCTCACACTTTCCAGGAAGACAGTTTAAAATGCAGTGGTGGCAAAATGTATTCAACCTGAATGATTTCTCAAGAAATGTTTTATTGCACCTTGAGGTCCCCCAGAGCGCAACTTTTAATTGTTATTTTCTAGAAATTACTGATATGTATTTATGGAGTTCTACATATAATACAGGGATCCTCTAGAGAGGAAAAATATGTATTTCAGCAGGGTACCTGCAAGAACACAACTGCACGCTGGCACAAAACCTTTTAGTAAAAAGCCCTTAAATTGCTAAACAGGGTGGCTATACTGGGTTGACAGTAATTTCTGTTGTAAGATTTCTTTTCTATGAAACTTGCACATTCTGTAACAACACATGCTGACCAAGGCTCCTGCTCCTCTGGCCCTGTTGAGCAGTGACATAGGCTGAGGGGAAAGGACCCACTACACTTGCCCAAGTCCTGGCTTACAGCTGGCATTTTTGAGTAGTCAGCTGTACCACCTCAGACTCAGCCTTCTGCATGTTTTCTGGCACACACAGGTGGTTTCTAACTGATAGGCACCTTTCTCCACTTTTTATTGGTTTCTGACATGAGTGGTTGGGTCAAGCTGCCAATTGCTTCATTGCTGCATAGCTCCTAGCTAATCTCTTAATTTTTGCCATCTATCTGAAGCCAGTTAGTGGTCATTACCTGAGTTACTTTGACTGCCTGGCTTTTCACCACAAAGATGTTACAAGGACATAAAGTTGTATGACTTTTTTTTCCCTTTTCTCTACACATCTAACCCATGGAACCAGAATTGCCACACATTTGGAAAGGATTTGGGTCAGCCTCCTCCATGCCAATTATCTATGTTATCAGTGAGCAACTGTCTTTGTTTTTTCTACTTGTCAACTAATTGATGGGCAGGTATATTTCAGACCTCATTTCATCTGAGCAATGCCTTCAGGTAAGCTTCACCCCATGACATACATGCATACATATGTGTGTAGGTATATGTGTGTTCATGTGGACATAAGCAAATTGGCAATAGCCATAACTAAATGTTGCTTAATACTTCACATTATGAACGTGTTTTGCTGAACTTTAACTGTTTGGCCCAGATGGTCTTTCCTTCTCTCAGCTGGAAAGATTCAGGTATAATGATAGAGGTATGCCTCTGAATGAAGTTAGGGAAATTGCTTGGCTTGATTTTGTTAAAGATTTAAAATAGAAATGTGCTTAGAGCTTCTAGTCTCTGCTTAGCTTTTGTCAATAGTACTTGTTAATTAAATCTGCTGTAAAAATCCCTCTCCCCCCTGCAATTTCTACAGTAACCCCCCCCAACCTAAAATTACTGCTTTCCTCTCTGACAGTATTCATTTTGAAAAAACATGCAGAATGCCTTGAAAATATATACCCTAAGATTGACTTGATTGTTTAATTTTTTAGTTCCGTCATGCAGTGGCAAAAAATTTAATTTGAAAATGAATTATAACATGATTTTTCTTGTGCTCTGAAGTTCCCTAAACACAAGGGAAGGCGTTTAGATAGTAAGTAGCTCAAGGTGTATTTTGTTTACTTTTTTTTTCCTGAATGATATCTACAACTTCTGAGATTATATGTATTTTGATTGTTCTGGCAAGCATTCGTATTTAGTAGTTGTCCTTTCGTAATAATTTAGCATTGAAAGAAGTTGTGTATGTGACATCTAAGGACTAGCAGCTGTTAAGATAGCACTGTTAAAATTGTTGCATGAGCTAGAAAATACTGAGTTATTTTTGTGCTATCTCTTTACTTTCTTACCATTTAGTCACAGTAAGTCATGTACCAAAATTTTGTCTTTATTCAGAAGTTTCTCTCTTCAGTGTTTGATTTCATTTCAGTATACTGGCTGTTCTGATAACACAGTTTTCTAGTGCTGTCAAGGCAGAATGGTGATATCTGCTGTGTAAAGTATAAATTACTGGCTGATAAGGCAATACCCGTATGCCTGTGTCCTGGGTTCAGCAGTAGCAGTCATTTTTCTCCTTCTTAGTAGCTGGTGCAGTGCTGTGTTTTTGACTTTCAGCCTGGGAACAGTGCTGATAACACGGATGTTTTTAGTTACTGCTCAGTAATGTTTGGTCTGACCAAGAACTTTCTGAGTCTCACATTCTGCCAGGGAGGAGGGGAGCCAGGAGGAAGCAGAGGCAGGACACCTGACCCAAACTAGCCAAAGAGGTATTCCATTCCACAGCACATCATGCCCAGTATATAAACTGGGGGAAGTTACCCAGAAGGGTCAGATCACTGATCCAGTCTGGCTGGGTATAGGTCAGCGGGTGGTAAGCAGTTGTATTCTCTCCCCTTGTTACTTCCCTTATCATTATTATTATTGGTGATAGCAGCAGTGGTTTGTGTTATACCTTAGTTACTGGACTGCTCTTATCTCAACCCGTGGGAGTTACATTCTTTCGGTTCTCCTCCCCATCCCTCCACGAGCAGGGGGAGGAAGGGGGAGGAGTGAGAGAGCAGCTGCATAGTTCTGGGTTGCCGGCTGGGCTTAAACCACAGCAGCATGTAATTGGTAGGCATTATTTGCATATATTTCCTGACATACATTTCCCATTTGGAGCAGTTTTAGTACTAAACTGTAGTTTCAATTTTCATTTCTACAATGAGACCTCTCATTTTCCATTTTGTCTAATAATACAGTTTAATGCTGGTTTCTAACACAGAACAGCAGTTAAGCAATTTATCTGGCTAAGAACACAGAAACTTCAGTTTAATTGAATTTTGAGAGTTGGTACTTCAAATTTTCATCATCTGTGAGACATAAAAGTTACTGAGTGGCATAAATTGCATTTAATTCCCCTGTCCTTCCTCTCCTTTCCAATGACTGCTGGAAAAGGCTTTAGCAGTAGGCTAGAAGCCAGCAAACATTTGGCCAGATACACATTTTACTTCATCTTTTATTTTACTTACTAAAATCAGGTAAGAAGTTGTAAATCAAGCCTGTTAAAAGTCCAAGTGTGCAGATCAGTGCAGGGGGTGCAGGTTTTTATTTTTCCTTCATCAGACATCCTATTATTATACAGAAAAGCTTACAGTATTTGGGTAGTCATTTGGAAATACTGTGTGACTTCTAAATCTGTTTCAGTATTACTAGCTGTAAAACTTCTGTCTTGCTCTCCTCAGTTGACGTGATTCAACAACTTTAAACATCATCTGCTTCCAAAATGCAATTTAAAGTGAATAATAAAAATGTAGTTGGACGGGTAAACCAGCCAAATTTACAGCCCTAATAAAGTGAGAACACATTTGAGAGGCTGATACAGGTTTTACTGTATTGCATTAGGAATGGAATACTGTCATTCTTGCAGCAGTTCCTTACCATGAATCCGAATTACAGTAAACAAAGTATACAATTTTGGTGGTTTTGTGTGCCTTTCAATATTATTTGTTAAGTATGGAACTTACAGTGGTCTAGATAGGCAACAGATGCATAAAGGTACATTCCTGTTAATTAAAAAACCCCAAACTTTCTGGTTTCTAAATGCCAGATACTGGGGAAAGAAAACTACTGTGGATCAGAAAATAATAGAAAGCTTTAAATCTTTAAATTAGACAGAAACTTTCTGACCATCTTAGACCTTTACACAACAAGTCTAGTTGCTTGAATTCTCTGAATCCTTTCTTGTGTGTGTGTATTCAATGACAGATACAATAAATATGATACTTCACACCTTTTCATCGTATTCCTTTAATCATAATCACTGTACATAACTACAGTGACACAAAGATAAATACCAGAAGTTCTTGCTCAGAAACATAGAGGAAATTGATGAAGAAAAACTGATAGAAGAGCTACAACAGCTGCAATTTAGGGGCAGTAGATCCATTATGGCAGGCCACAAAATTTTCTATATCTTTAACAAGATCCATTTATTCTTATATGTGAATGTGTATTTATATTAAGACAATCCAAAGCATTTACACTAAGCATAGGCTTAATCTTAGTGAATTTGTTGCTTATAACATTTATTTGTGAGAATTTCTATTTTCTATTTAAATTTCACGTGTTCTCAAGCATCCAGAAGTCATGTCACGTTGCTGCTAAATCATCCAGTTAGTTACTTACTGTCCTAATTAAAAGGATTGAAAGCACAGAAGTTCACTGTTCATTACAGGAACATGTTTCAGCTGAGAAAACTAATGGTGTCAAGTTCAGGAATATTACTTTCTTTTGCAAAAGGTCGAAGGCCTGTTAGAAAATAATTTACAAAGGATTAAGTGTGATTTGCTTCTTTGAAAAGTGATGAATCTTAAACAATTTACAATATTCCTTTCTTTCCCCCTACACATAGAGAAGTAATTATGTCAATCAGCATCTTTGGAAGTCAATGGCAGCAACAACTTTTTCATTCCTCTGTTGATTAACAGAATGATTTTACTGAGGCAGATGAAAGGAATGTTCAGTAATCCCTGAAGCAATAAGTAGAAATTGAGAGAAATATATTTCTTGAAAGTTTTCTGCTGTTGCTGTTTGGTTCTACTTAGTTTCGAGTTGGTAATTGTAATCCACAGTAATTTATTTTCTCATTAATATCCCATCTTCAGTAAATATCATTACAGTTAATACATAGCAATATCTATGCTACTGTTAAATATAGCTAGCATAACAGATTACTGTTAACAACTTTGTTATTATGCCTTAAGCATTCCTGCTTTTGAATTACACTGTTAACCACATTCCATCCTTCATGGTACTGTACTCCTCATTATTCATTGTTGCTTCTAACATAGCTGTAAAAGCAGCTCAATTTTCTGCTCAAAACCAAGCGAGTAGATCTCTGGCTGTTAATGATTGTGTGAATATGGAGTCCACATGGAATGAAGTAGTGGACCAGAAAAATAGTTTCACAGCTAATGCAGAATTCAGCTGCTGCAGCCTCATGAAGAGCATCAAAGTTCAGACATGGGAAGTGTGAAGTTTGGGCCATCTTTGTAACAGGTGTTTTGTTGCCTTATATTCAGAAAGTGATGCAACCCCAAAATCTAGACCAGAAGTAAGATAACAGAACAACCGAACAATAAGCAGAGTAAATAGGACCTGCCATAGTGAAGATGTGAGGGCATCATTTGACTTTGTATTGCTAAATTAAGTAACTGTACACCATTTTCAGAAATTGATGAAAGTTAGCCTCAGATGAGCTGAATATTTTGGTGCCCAAATACTTTCAAGTGCTCTGACAGCCATTTAAGTACTAGATCCCTTTAAAAATATGGAATTTTAGCACAGCCATAGTGATCCATTATGTAAAGGAATAAATTTCATTTGTGTTTTCATCCCCTTTTCAGAAAGTAATGAACTGAATTCAGCAGAGGCATTCTCCAAACCTCACAGTGCTTAAGATACAGTTTTCTTCATATTGCTAGAACTTAACAACCAGAAAGTGTGAACAGAGTGAATAGTTAAAGATTGATGTTTATCAGGACACTAAATTCTTCATTTCTAGGTTACTCTGAAATACATTTGCTTCTTTGTTGAAGAAGTAGTTCAGCATATACATTCTTTACTGAAGGGGCATATTGAAGGGATTGTATAAGCAGGAAAACCAGTGGCAACCTACTCTAATTGATTTGCGGTAGCATATTTCCAAGAAACTAGATTAGATATAAGTATCTTGGGAGGTTAAGCAACCCTCTTATCCCCATTAGTGTACTTACATAATACACATTTTAATACAGTAAGGCTACTGGTGAACTATAGGAGATATGCAGATTCCTGATGTTGCCTTTTCTTTCTGAAAGGCTCAGAAGAGATATATTCCTGGAATATATGCATCGGAAGAGATGTATTCCTGGAACTACAGTTTTCTTCCCTGTTCTCTTCTTAACATCTCTTATTGTAGCTAGTTGCAATTTTCTCACTAGCTTGGCCTCAGGTTTTTTGGCTGTTGTGAAGGAAGGAGAAAGGTGTGTACAATAAGAGGTTTTCCTTACCTTAGAATGAAGGTGCACAGTTGCTGATATCTGGTCAATCTGCTGGTGGAAATCAGGAAGAGGAGGTGAAGAATCATAATTTCATATATTTTATTTTTTTACCATAGCAAGGAAAACCGATCTTCTGGGCAAAATCTGATGTGACTTGGAGAGGTGTCACAAGTGTGAAGTCCCATGCAAATTGTGAAATTTCTGCATGATGGTAAACATTGCTAGTAAAAGAGCAGATTAGGTTTTGATACTCAAGAAACTTCTCTTTAAATCTTGATGAGTACAGCTCTTACTGTGTGTGTATTGACAGAGAATAATTGTCTCCATGTACTACTCGTGCCTCCATGAGTGCAATACTGTCAGAAATGTGTGAACTTCTTGAAACTCCTTTCAGTGGCTCAGTGGAATTTTTTTTTTCCTGCATTATATTTGTCTAGGTTTAACCCTGGCAATTTTAGTGGTCTGACAAACAAGTGCTGTCTCCTTTTGTTTCAGCTTTATTGCTAGGGTTTCACCTATTCAGAAGTTTTTGTTTCTGTTTTTCCTTTTTTCTTTTTGTTGTGTTTTGTTTTTCTTTTGGATTTTGGTTTTGTTTGGGTTTTTTTTTTCCCATGATAGGAGAAGAAGTAATGGCCACAAGTTATGCCAGGGAAGGTTTAGACTAGGGATTAGGACAAATTTCTCCTCAAAAAGGTTAATCAGGCATTGGAACAGGCTGCCTAGGGAAGTGGTGGAATGACTGTCTCTGGAAGCATTCAAAAGCCATGTAGATGAGCCCCTCAGTGACATGGTTTAGTAGTGGGCTTTGCATTCCTGGGTGTAATGGCTGGACTTGATGATATTAAACGTCTTTTCCATCCTGGTTGATTCTGTGCCTGAATCATTTAGAGGGACAGGCATCTGGAACAAAATTTCTTGTGTAAAATAAGAATCACTACCTGGCACTGAAATGAAAAAAATGACATTCAGGTTTGGAAATGTTTTTTGTTATACATTTTAGAATACACATTTTCCTGATGTTCTACTTGATGCTTACTGATATGGCCAATGGCCAAAGTAGTGATAAAGAGACTATCAGGATGGATCATGTTGGTCTGATGAGGAAGGACTAATAAAACCTGTTTGGATTTTAAAAAGCAGCAACAGCAAAACCTACAGCCACAAAAAACCTACCCCGATTGGCTGCATTTCATTGTTAGCGTATTTCACTAATTCCACAATACCTTAGAGTGCCTATTTGAGAAGCAGTTCTTGAACATGCAGTGTTTCATGGTGGATTCTTCCAGTCTGTATTTACTAGCCTAAGGATGGTTTCCTGCCCCACTGAGATCCGTGCTAGCTAAAGTTATTTCAAGTAGTCTGGATTGGCAGAGGGTAAATCATTAATGTTAATGCCTTTACGACTTTCAAATTTGCAATTGTATGCTTCATTTTGGGGAAACATACTGAATTTGCCATTATAATCTTGAGCTCTTTATCCATTATGGAATATATATGCTTATTTAAGAAGCAGCTAAATTCTTGCAGAGCTAAACTGAACCTTTAAAAACCAGGCTTCTTTCTGTTATTCTCTGATAGACTGTAGGGTAGACATTATGCTATTGACAGCAATAGCTATTGATAGTACTAGAAAATGTAGGAGAATTGTAACATATATCTAACTTTACTGATTTGTCCTCTTTATATATATAGAATTGTACAAGAGGTAATCAAAGATTACATTAGTCAACAAAAGTAGTTTTCAAATGGGACTGCATACTTTGTGAGTTTGTCTAATTTCAGTGTACTGTCTGTGGGACCTTTTGTTTGGTAAAATACTGGATTTTGTATTTAATTCTAAGTTGTGATTTTGTAGGAAAAACTTTTTTTCAGAGATGTTCAAATATGACAGTGGATCAATGGTTGCTGTGTTTGGAGCTACTGGATTTATTGCTTTAGAATGCAATACTTTTTTGTGTGTTTGAAGCTCTTTTAAGACATTTCAAATAAAACTTAGGACACTGCTTCAGGGAGTTTATGTGAACATTTCTTCCTTTGCATTCTGTATTTGCTTTGATTTTACAGCTGTATATTTTAAAAAAAGAAGTTCTGCTTTGATTGGCAGAAACAGTTCTCCTGTTTCTTACCAGATAAAGATATTCTCTGTAACCACATTTAGATCACTAACAGCATAAGACATGATCTTAAGGAAATACAACATTTACCAATGCATCTGGTTCTATGAGGCTTTGGAGTTTTATGAAGGGTAGGATGAAGATGTCAAAGACATTAGGCAATTTAAGTAGTATTTTCCATAGTTCTGAATAAAAATAAGATGACTTACTCATTTCTTCTTAGAAGTGGAGGAAGATATTATCTGAAAGGCTAACATTATCCAAGATTTTTTGGATAATGAACTTGTGGTTTTGGAGAGTTTATTTGTAACCATATATTTTGCTTTGTGTTTGAATGAATAAGCTATATAGCGATCATGATGGTAGTAATGTTGTTATCTATATTTTTTGTCATCTTTACTTCCCTGCCATTGATCAACATCGTGGCCAGCTGGTTGACAGAGGTGATTCTCCCACTTTAGACTGCTCTAGTGGGACCCCACCTGCAGTACTATGTTCACCTCTGGGCTTGTTCAGCTTGGAACAGAGAGAAGGCTTAGGGGAGACCTTAGAGCAGCTTCCAGTACCTAAAGGCAGCCTATGAGAAATCTGGAGAGGGACATTTTGTAAAGGCATGTAGTGACAGGACAAGGGGGAATGGTTTTACACTGACAGAGAGGTGATTTAGAGTAGATATTAGGAAAAAATTCTTCACTATGAGGGTAGAAAGACACTGGAACAGGTTGTCCAGAGTTGTAGCTGCCCCATCCTTGGCAGTGTTCAAGGCCAGATTGGATGTGGCTTTGAGTAGCCTGGTCTTTTGGAAAGTGTCCCTGCTCGTGACAGGTGGGTTGGAGCTAGGTGAATTATCCTATCCTAAATATAAAACATACAAAACATACAGAAATGTCTGAAAATATTATTCAGAATAGTTTAAACCAGTTTAAAGTATTTTCTGTGCCTCTCAGTCAATTGCTTACTTTCTATTATGAGGTCTATATTGACTGTGTCAATTTTACATTGGCATGTGTGAACTGATGGATGAGTTCAATCTCAGAGCTTACCTATAACTCTTCTATATATGTAGGGATGACTGCATTGATGTGTATCACTTAGCATTTTCCAATCTGTGCTTGCCCCGCTCTCTTACCTGTTACCTATGATATGATCATCTATTACACAGTAATTTACTGTTATTTCAAAAGTCTCTTATTTCAGCCTGAAGTTGTTTTATTGGGCAACAAGCCTATGTACAGTGCCATTGTGTTTTGGAGTTGAAAAAGAAATTCTTATTCCTGTGGACTTGGATGAAGCACTCTATAGACAGATAGGAACAGCCTCACGCTTGCAGGCCCTTGTTCTCATGGGGGACTTCGACCACCCTGATATCTGTTGGAGGGATGGTACGGCCCGGCACAAGCAATCCAGGAGGTTCCTTGATTGTGTGGAAGACAACTTCCTTCTGCAAGTAATAGAGGAGCTGACAAAGAGAGGTGCCATGCTTGACGTCGTGTTCACCAACAAGGAAGAGCTGGTTGGAAATGTGATATTGCAGGGCAGCCTTGATTGCAGTGATCACGAGATGATCAAATTCTGATGGACAGGGGTAGAGCAGTTGATGTCATCTACCTGGACTTGTGCAAAGCGTTTGAGACTGTCTCACATGACGTCCTTGTCTCTAAGCTGGAGAGACATCGATTTGATAGGTGGATCACTTGGTGGATAAAGAACTGGCTGAATGGCCGTATGCAAAGAGTTGTGCTCAATGGCTCAATGTCCAGCTGGAAGCCAGTAACAAGTGGTGTCCCTCAAGTATCGGTGTTGGGACCGGTCTTGTTCAACATCTTTGGTGACATGGACAGTGGGACTGAGTGCGCCCTCAGCAAGTTTGCCAATGACACCAAGGTGTGTGGTTCGGTTGATACGCTGGAGGGAAGGAATGCCATCCAGAGGGACCTTGACACGCTTGTGAGATGGGCTGATGCC
>JAOEHY010006088.1:0-17114 GCA_025447955.1 Psilopsiagon aurifrons | reverse complement strand
CCGCCGCCCGGCAGAACCTTCCAGCGCCGCCACCGTGGGCACCGCCGCCATGGGCACCGCTGAGCCGCGCTGAGCCCCAGCCCCGGCCGGCAGCGCCATGGAGCTGGGCAAGGTGGTAAGTGCGCGGCTCCGGGACCCCCCACCGCGGACACCTCCCCCCGCCCGGGCGCGGCGTCCGCGTCCATCCTGAGATGGGGGTTTGCATCCCGCGGAGCTCCCTCCCAGGGAGGTTGGGAAGCGCCCGGATCCCGGAGGAGGGGCTCGGGGGGGCAGCGGGAGCCGCGCGGTGACCGTTAGAGCCGAGCCTCGCCCCTCAGTCCCGTGCTGCTGCACCCGGGGCAGGGTTTGCCCCAAGCAGCCCGTTTCACCCTCCTGCCCCGGTCCGCGGGTCCGGGCAGTGGCACGAGCACCCGCGGGTCCCCCTGCAAACCCGCGTACTCCCGCACACCCGTGTCGCCGCACACCCTCATCCCCGCACCCGCCGCTGCTGTCGCCGCCTCTCACCCGGGCATACAGGATGGGCTCAAGTTTGGGGTGAGAACTGGGGTTTGAGGATCAGTTCCCGCAGAGAGGCACGGTGGTCATCTGCACTGCTCACCTGGGAAGAGGGATTTTGCTTTTCCCAGTGCTGCTTGTCCCGGTGAGGATGAGGGAAGGCCCCTCCTGTGCAGCGTGGAGCCCACGTGGTACCAGCTGTTCGTGGCTCCATTGCAGGATCCAGGCATCCTGGTGGGATACCGGGTGAGAGATGGGAGCTGTGGCTCAGCAGGAGCTGTTGCAGGGAAGGATTTCTACCATGGCTGCCATGGCGTCGCTGAGCTCCACATCCCCAGGGCATCCTGTCTCTGCTTCATTCAGAAGCATCCCACTAGGGCTGAACCCACCCCGGGCAGCCTGGGTGTTCTGTGGGGATGAAGCTTCCCAAGGAACGTCAATCCTGGGATGGCAGCTGGACACCGATGTGCATGTCTGGAGGGGAGCTCCCGGCATCTGCTCCCTGCATCCTTCAGCCTCACTCCTTTATTTCCTCCCATTCCAAAGAAAAGCTCCAATATTTGCATTTGCTGGGAAGCAGAAGACTCCAGGCAGGACCTCTGGGAAAGCTTCTGGAATATTTGAAGGTGGTGGACGGCCTTCGTGGAAAACAGAGCATCCTCCCTTCCCCAGTGAAGATCACTGGTGCTAGAAGGGATCAATTTCATATTAAATCCCTACTTACAATTGAAAGTCTGCCCATGGGGCAGCTCTGCTCCATGGCCGAGCAGCTGAACAGCGCAGGGCAGGGGTGATGGAGTGCCCACATGGTTCATCAAAAAGAGGAACAAGTATTTTTTTGTGTGGAGCCACCATGCAGGAGTGCAGGGTCCTGTGGTGCCTCCAGAAAGGTTTTCTGCCTTTTCTTGGATCCAGCCACCTGTGCTGGGTCCAGTGGTGCTTTGGGACCTCTGGTTGTGTGTATTAGAGGTGCCTAGTAGCAGTGACCAGAGCGGTCCCCAAGCTCTTCTGCAGCCTTGATTGACTTCTCTTTTGGCAGTAATTTCAGCTGGAGGCTCCAGAGGGATCCAGGTTTGGTGGTGTCAGCTTCCCAAGTGGTCGCTGCTGAGGTTTGGCTTCTTCTGCAGCCTTGCTTTTTCCCAGCTGTTCTCCCCCAAATCACTTTTCACCCTGTCCATTTTTTTTCCCAAGGGGTTATCGGTGTATTGGAAAAGTGCATATTCCTTAAACTGGATTGAACAAACACATGTCCAAGTAATTAATCTGCATAAATTGTTTATGACACTGGAGAAACCCAGTGGCCCAACTCTGGGTGCTGCTGCCCTGTGCTGATGCCCCATGCTGGGCGATGATGTGTTCGATGTAGCAAGCTCTCATCTCTGGTGTTGATGGAACCCTTCCAGCTCCAGTGACCATCCTGCTCTCCCCTCCTGGCATCAGATGTCTCACTTGAGTCCTTGGGACCCACCACAAGTTGTCTGGGTGGTTGTCTTTGTTCTTTGCTGGCCTCAAAGGTGGAGGAGCGATCAGATCACGCTGTCTCTCCTGCCCCAGCTTTCAGGATGGTTCTGTACTCCTTATTTTCACTGGAGGCTCTGGAAGGGCCAGACAAAGTGGTGGAAGTCCTCACATGTGCAGCTTATGGGTGCATCACCCTCTGGATCCCAGGCTCTGCTTTAATGTCATCCTGCTGCCCTCAAGAGGAGCTGGTGGGGTGGTCTGTTCAGATACACTCAAAATGTGTATCCTTCATCCTATTTTCTTCTTTCCACCATGATAATGGTACTACAGCTGACAAGGTGAAAGCCTTGATGGGAGCCAGCCAGTAGCTGTCATCATCTTGTGTGTGTGGAGACCTCTGAACATCACATCACTCCTCCCTGGCCTGGCCCAAGTGGTTTCTCCATTGGAAGTAATTCCTCTGCTAGAAGAGCTCTACCATAACACCAACATTGGGCTATGCTGTGTGCCCAAGAGTGCTGATGGTAGGTAAAGCAAGCATGACATGGATGTGGAGTCATCATCTTCCCAACCTAGACCCGGAGTCAGTGACGCCAGGCCAGGTCTCTTCCAAGAAGACCCTCATGGCATTGCCGTCTTTTTCCAGCATGGCTTGTGGAGCCTGTGGGTGTCTTCCCAGGGACTGGTTTGGGGTGTCACATGTGCCACAGGGCAAGGTGTCTCCAAGCACCCCCAAAACCCCCATGCTGGTGTCCCTTGGGATTCAGGGATGTTTCTGGTTCACCTTGGTCCTCCTTCTCCTGCTGGTATCCAAGCTGGTGGTGTCGGCATCTTCTTCTAGACAGGTACATCCCAAGCCATCACCACTGCGGGTAAATCCAATGGATGCAGCAAGGTTTCATGGTCTTTAACACTGGAGACCAGTGTTACTTTGGGGAAATATGGTGGTTCTGATGGCCCAAGCAAAAGGAAATACGAGACATGTCATTTGTGGAATATTTCTCACCTGGTGGGATCAGGAGGCAAGAAGAGCAGCAGCACCTTCTGAGATGCTCACACAGCCCTGGTCAAGGCACTTCATACCTGGAGCGGTTCCGGCATGTGGCCAGCAGGAGAGGAGTGGTTTACTTCTGAACTCACAAATCCAGCAGTGGGTGCAGCCGGATAACCCAGATTGAATCATGGGAGGGTATTTTTAACATCCCCTCTCACTCCCTGCTCAAAGGAAGCATTTAAGACTGAGCAGGAGTGCTGGTTTGTGCTGAGTGTACTCTTTACACAAAAACACATTCACGTGAGACCTGGCCCCATGCGGCTGCTGTCGAAGGCCACAGGCAGGTGCTGGCGGTGGAGCTGTGATTTACTTTTAGCCTCTGCTGGTGAGGGATGTTCAAGGCTTATGCCCCCCTCCAGGGCCAGGGCACAGCATCGCTGTGCTGGGAGTTGCATTTTAATTAAGCTCGTGGATCTTTTTCCCAGGCTGGTTGCAGTCCAGTCTCGCTGCTGCTCGCTTCCCCTGGAGCCCCTGCATCTGCAGGGCTTGCTTGTGGGCGGTTTTCTGGAGGTATGCTCTGTCCCAGCTTTCCATTTATAGAAAGGAATTAGGGAGAAGTGAGGGAGTGTTACTAAGAGGATTTACACTGCGACTTACTCAGTTTCTCCGAATAATTTGCAATAGCTCTGGATTCTTTAATCAACACTCATTTCCTTTTGGAAATGAAAGCAGACGCTGGAAGGTGCTGTGCAACTCCTGAGGAGGGCTCTGAGAAGAACAGGAGATTTGCAATTCAGGGGAAGCTGAGAGCGTAATTTGGGAGATACAGGGGCATGAAGGTGGGAAGATGTGCGTGTGAAAGAGCTAAGTGTTTCTCAGTGCTCAGAAAGCTGCTGTCACTCTGTCCAGGTCCCTCCCTGCGGTTTTGGACTCCTCAGTCCCTGTCTGGTACCTGTGGTCACCTCTGCAGTGGTGGTCTCAACAAGAGCCACTGTCACCCCGGTGCAGAGCTGTTGAAGGCTTTGCTGTGGTGTGGCATCTCCTTGGAGAAGAGCTGGGCTGTGTCAGGGGTCCCATAGGATGTGGTCTGCAGAGCTCATAGCCAGTGGGAGTCCTGTGGAGACCTGTGGGAAGGGTTCTCAGTTTCCCCAGGGAAGGGCTGTGGTGGTGCATCAAGCCATGGGCAAAAGACCTTGCATGGGTTTCTGGGGGTGCTTCAGAGGGAAGAATTGGTGCTCAGGCAGGTCCTGCTGCTCCAGGGCAGGACAGTCCCTGCTGTCTATTACCTGGCTGCCTCTTCCCCAGAGGTGTTCAGAGTGTTGTCAGTGCTTGCAGCGGTACAAGTGCATGCAGCGTTCCTGGTGCTTGCAGTAACAGACCCACTGCCTCTCCTCTCGCTTCCGTCCCAGCCCTGCTGCCTCGGCCCTGTTGCACAAGAGGAAACACCAGGGTTTCCTTTCCCGGCAGCAGTGGGGAGGGGTGTGGGGCTGGAGGAAGGGCCCAGCTGCCCCACACCCCCCATGACCCCCTGCCCTGCTCCCCATGATGAGCCCATTGGGTGCCCGTGTGGGGACCGGGAGCTGGCATCCCTCCATGAGCAAGACACCAGAGCTGGGCAAGCAGCACTGCCAAGGACACGCTTGTGGCCTGGCAGGTTAGAAACAGCCCTTGTGCTGTGGAAGCTAGTAATGAAATTGAAATAACCATCAGCTCTAGGTGCGGGATGGTATTGGAAGCAGCACCTGTGGGTTGGCCTGAGAGACCCTCTCCGTGGCAAAGAGGTCTGGACTTTCTGTCATAGAATCATACGTACTAGAGCCAGAAGCCTTCCTTTTTCTTACTCTGTGCCAGCTAGCTTGTTTGTGAAACTTACCATGGAGTCGTGGAATGGTTTGGGTTGGAAAGAACCTTAAAGCTCCTCCAGTTCCAACCCCTGCCACAGGCAGGGACACTTTCCACTGGAGCAGGGTGCTCCAAGCCGCATCCAACCTGGCCTCGAACACTGCCGGGGATGGGGCAGCCACAGCTTCTCTGGGCACCCTGTGCCAGCGCTCAGCACCCTCACAGGGAAGAGCTTCTGCCTAAGAGCTCATCTCGATCTCCCCTCTGGCAGGTTAAAGCCATTCTCCTTGTCCTGTCCCTACATTCCTTGCCCAAAGCCCCTCTCCAGGTTTCCTGTAGCCCCTTCAGGCCCTGGAGATGCTCTAAGGTCTCCCCTTCAGGAGCCTTCTCTTCTCCAGGCTGATCCAGCCCGGCTCTCTCAAGGCAGCCCTAAATTTTTCTCCTTTTTGACCCTTCAAATGGAGCAGGGGGGTTGGGGAGGGAGGGTCCTGGAGGCCTCTGCCTGGAGCCAGGGACTGCCAGCCCCCCTACCATGTCTCTGCACCCTGAGGGCATCTCTGGGGCCTCTGGTTGGATAAAGATGTCCGTGCTTTCCTAGTAAAACTCTGCAGGAAAGGGCATTTAAACAGGGAGCTTTCCAGCTTTCCCAGAGATGCAGTGGCCAGTGCCTTAGGGATGGGGCTGCGAACACCACAGGGCTGCGGGGACCAGCCCTGAGAGCAGCCAGTGCAGCTGGAGCAAGCATCAGCGTCCGCACAGCAGGACTGGTTCATACTGGGATGTCAGGACCCAGGCACCTTGGGGGTTAAAGGGGTGCTCAGCCTTGGAAGGGGGGTGCAGTTGGCAGCTGCAAGTGAGATCAGAAGCTGTCTCAAGCCTTCAGCCCATTGTTCGTGCTCTGTCTGGTGGATGTTTCAGTGGCAGAGGGACTTCCAGGGGAGTTTGGTTGGGCTGGAGGGTTTGGCTCAACACTGGTGTTTTGGGCTGTGCCTTGCTGTACATGAGGTGCCTGTGGCTGGTGCCCCCCCCCGATCCACTCGGCACAGTCACCAGCATCAGTTGGAAAGAAACCAGAGCAGGGCTCCCTTGGAAGGGGAGCAAGTCGGGATGCAGGAATGAGTGAAGTGAGAAAGGCACTGGGATAATCGCGCTGCTTTAGTTGGTTTATGTCAGTAACTAGCTACTTCTGGCAGTGCTGAACCAGATGGTTTCTGCCCTCAGCACCAGGATGGATCCTCACAGAGCAGGTGCTGGCAAGTGCTTGGTGCTGCTGCTGGTGACACAGGAGTATGGAGAGTGGGTGCCCTACACTGGCATCGCTGCACTCATTTAGGGTGACCCGCAGCGTCCCCCCACTGCCGGCACAGCTCCTGGGGCAGCAATGGGGTATGGTTAAAAGTCCTGCCCGGCAAATGCTTCCAGTGCTGCCACTGCCTCTCTGGAGCCTGAGTGGAGTGCTGGCTCTGTCCTGGTTCCACAGCATGGGCTTCATGCAGTCCCCAGCATCTCATAGAGTCCTAGAATACTTAGTTGGAAGGGACCTCAAGGGTCATCCGGTCCAACCTTTCAAGGCAAAAGTAGACTGTGTTGCAAGGGAGCAAAAGGCCAGTTCTTGGGCAGGGTTGTGCTGGGGGAAGGCTGCCTGTCCTGCAGGAGGTTGTGCTGGCTGCTGGTGGGATTAGTCCAGGGAGTGGGCACTGGTTGTGCCATGTCTGGATGTGCCTGTTGGCAGTGGGATGGGAAGGACAGTGGGTCCATCTCCTGCCCCACTCACCCTGCAGCTGGGGCCCCAGTCCTGCTCCACTCTGCAGCTTGTCGTGGCCTCACCTTCCCACTGCTGGATTCTCTCAAACTCCCTCTCCACTCAGCTCCCCCTGAAAGCAGAGTAGGAACCAGTGGCTACTGCCTGTGATCCAAAGGCAGGGGAGGGATTTGCCTTCCCTGTGTCCATTCACCGGCCCAAGGGCAGGAGAGGGTTCTTTGTGGTCCCTGCTTTAATTGCATCATTATTATGCTGAGTAAATGAGTCCTGGCAGCAGCTGAACCTGGCGGATGCCAAGCGCAGACCAGAAAGGCATCCGGCAAGGGGCAGCATCCAGTTGGCACAAACAGAGGCTGGGGACCTGGATGGGACCCAGCCACCAGCAGGTGCTGGCAGAACTGGGGGGTTTCAGGGGGTGAGGGGGGACCATGGGGAGCCTGAACTCTTACCATCTCCCCCTCCTCCACCACTTCTCTTCTGCAGACTGTCAGCATCAATAAGGCCATTAATGCGCAGGAAGTGGCTGTCAAGGAGAAACATGCCAGAAATATCCTTCCCGAAGTTGGCCGAGAGGCACGCAGGCGTGGGAGCACAGCCGGGGCCACCCAGAAAAAGGGCAGCAGCAAGGTGGCATGTGGGGGAGGTGCTGGGGTGCTGAGGGTGCCAGGGTAGGACCCTAATGGGCTCTTGATGATGGTTGGGGTTTTTCCAGCATAGCAGCGGGTCCCTGCTCCTGCTGCTGCAGCCTTTGCTTGTCAGTGGGTGCCCAGCCTTGTGCTCCCAGTACTGCTCACATCCCATGGGAGGGGAGGAGCGGTGGATGCCCACAGCAGGTTGCCTGCCTGGGAAGATGATGCTTAATCCCCGGGGGTGCTTGTGAGCATGCTGCCACAAAAAGCAGATTCCCAGCATCCCAGCATGGCTGTTGGGAAAGCTTGGCAGAGGTGCAGCCCCAGCCCCAAGTATGCCATGGTGCTCCTGGAGCCGTGGTGTAGGACTGGAGGCAAAGGGACAAGTGCTGCCCTCGGGGACAGCATGTGCCTGGGCTTGGCAGCTTATGAGCTCCCCGTGGTGGCCTGGCTCCGCTCAGCTCTGTGGGTACCAGCTGGGTTCGGAGTGGCAACTCTTCATCACCACCAAAGGGGAGAGGGGTGTTTCCTTGACCAGCCACCACCATGCATCTTGGGCACGCACCACGAGAAGGGAGCACAGACCTTCTGGTCAGTGGTGAACCGGCTGCCGCTGTCGGGGAATGCCGTGCTCTGCTGGAAGTTCTGCCACGTCTTCCACAAACTCCTCCGGGATGGCCACTCAAACGTGAGTGCCACAGGCTTGGCTCGGCAGCTGCCAAAATCTTTTTCCTGGTGGGGCTGTATGGGGTGGTGGGATATGCTGGTGGGTCGGTGCCCTCCTGGGGGTCAGTACTGGGTGGGGACTGGTACAGGGACCCTCCCTACTCACTCTGCCCATAACCATCTGTGCTACAAATGCCGGTGCCAACCAGTGCCCTCCAGTGTAAGAGCAGACTGCTTGGTGCAGGGCATGGACATCAGGGCAGGAGCCATCAGCAGGGATCCTCTGGCCCATGTGCAGATGGGGAAACTGAGGCACCCTGGGGCTGGTGGGAGTGACACCATGGGCAGGCTGCAGGGTTGGGAACAAATCAAGATCTCCTCTTCCTGACCTCAGCTGCTGGCTCAACATCTCACACACCCTGTCCCAGTGCTCTGCCTGTGCTGCCTGATTATTGTCACTATCATTCCTCCAGGTCCTGAAAGACTCTCTGAGATACAAGAATGAGCTGAGTGACATGAGCAGGATGTGGGTAAGTGGCCGATCCCACCAGCCGCTATGGTGGGATCCTCTGCAGGATCTCTGGGGGACCCTTTGCAGCAGCTGTCTCCCAGCCAGTTTGGGGATGGTGGTTTGGAGGGTGCTGCATCCCAGGAGGAGTCAGGCTCTAAGGGCTGAGCTGTGGCTGACCCATGGCTACTGTGAGGTGGGTTTGCTGGTTGCGTTCAGTATCACCTTCCAGCAAAATCAAACGCCTTCTTCCTATTTTATGGCAAACTCCAGTAAAACTCTTGCTTTGACCATCAAAAGCAGCACTGAAGTCTGCAGATAAAGAGATAAGAAGGTCCTGACCAAATCTCTTCAACACATTTGCTGCAAGCCAGCCGGTAGCCCACATGCCAAGGTGCCAGTGAGGAGGGGCTTTGGCTGGGTTTTTGAGGGAGATAAGGGAGATGTCACTCATGCTGCAAGGGGAGAAAGTTTATTCACAGCCTGGCTTGCATCTCAACAGCTTTTTGGTGTCCTCAGGGCCACCTGAGCGAGGGCTATGGGCAGCTCTGCAGCATCTACCTCAAACTGCTGAGAACCAAGATGGAGTTTCACACCAAGGTGAGCATCCCATCCCTGTGCGCAAGACCACAGCAAGGGCTGGGCACTGGAGTGCTGGGGCAAAAGTGACAGCAATGCTCTGGGGCAGGACAGGGGCTGGCAGAGCTGTCCTAGTGCTGTCACCCCCATGGGTCCTCTCCGTCATGGCCATCCTTCTGCCCCCATGAAACGTGCCCCAGACTGCCAGTGTCCATCCTTAGCCTGGATTAAAATTGGCCCAAGAGCCAGCACTTTGGGATGGCAAGTTTCCTGGTGGACCAGGGCTCTTTGGACACATCTACACTGGGCTGGGAATTGGTGGGCAGTATAAGACCACCCCCCCCAGCTTTGGGGTGCATAACCCCTTCCAGGTATCCTAGGTGGGCAGAGGTGGAAGAGGCCATGGAGTTCTGAAGTGGGGAGGGCTTAGGGAAGGCTGTACCATGCTGTGCTGTGGGAACAGCTTCTGCCTGTCACCAGCACTGCCTTTGCATGATCCACAGGGGCTCAAGAGAACCCTGTCAGGGCCGGGCCAGCGCCCAGGTGAAAATCCCGTGGAAAACCCTGCAGCACAGCCTGGCTTTTCTGCATCACCATAGATATGGGGAGGGACGTTGGGGATTTGGGCCAGCGGAGGTCCATGTTGGTGCACAGAGAAGGATGAGCACCAGCACCTGCTCCAACTGTTGTGTAAGCATGGGGTGGGTATTCACCATGATCTGCAAATGAAGTAGTTGTGTTCAGAAACCTGCCTTCACTTGGGACCAGGGTGTGAGTGTAGGGTGTTCTGGTGCTTTCTGAAACAAGTATTTTATATGGGCAGGAAAAGTAGAGTGGAAGCAACAAGTCAGCCTGGAGAGTTAAGAACGACAAGGAAGTAATGATTAACTTAACCTGAGCACTGCTGAGTGTGCACAGCCTGAGTTCTCAGCAGAACTTCCAACGGAGTCACAGATCTGAGGTTTCTTTGTGCACATGCAGTTCATCTCAGACCATAAATCTCACCTTAGATTTATCAGGAGATCAGGACAAGGTAGCACAGAACAAACCCCTTGGCCCAAGCAGTCTCGGGGCTCCAGGGCTCTGGGAGGAATCCACCCCTTCCCTGGGGAGGTTATTCCAGTGGCTGATTGTTCTCATTGTGAAACATTTTGCTCTTGTATTCAGTCACAGTGTCCCTGGGAGTAACTTGTGCCCATTTTCTGCCATTTGTAACATGTGAATCCTTGTAAAGAGAGTCTGCATCTTCTTTTAACTGCCTTTTAAATACTGGAACATGGTAATGAGGTCTCTCCTAAGCTGTCTTTTCTCTAGGCTGAACCAGCCCAGTTCTCTCAGCCTTTCCTCATGTGGCAGGCTTCCCAGTCCTTTTGTCATCCTTGTGGCTCTTCCCTGGACCATCTCCAGCCAGTCCACATCTTTTTTGTATAGCAGAGACCAAAACTGAGCACTGTATCCCAGGTGTGGCCTGACAAGCACTGAGTGGGACAATGACATGTCTGTCTCTGCTGGCGATGCCCTTGTTGGTGTTCCCCAGCATTCTATTGGCTTGCTTTGCCACAGCTGCATACCGTCTGCTCCTATTGAGCTTGTGTCCTCCAGGACCCCGAGGTCCCTTTCCACAGAGCTGTCCCGTAGCCGAGCAGCTCCCAGCCTGTGTTGCACTCTTGGGTTATGTTTACCCAGACCTCTTGTACAAGAGTAAATGACACTACAAACCACCGGCCCATATCAACATCTTTGGGTTTGTCTCAAGCAAGCCAACAAGTCATGAATCTGGACTATGCATTTATAATAACCAGCTCTATGACCTGAACTTTACATACTGTTTGACCCAGTATTGCAGCATTTATTAAAAAAGATTTTCAGCCATCAGTGTTGTATGTTACGTGATGCTAGTGGATCATAATCACTGTATAATCATACCTTTCATCATATCTCATCTAAATCTCCCCTCTGCCAGTTTAAAGCCATTCCTTCTTTTTCTATCACTACACTACATCTACTACAACATCTCTTCCCTGCTCTACAGGTTTCTAAGCCCAGGGAGAATTGGATTTTCTTGCTGGGCAGAGTATGGGCACCATGGATGGTGCTAGGGATGACGCAGTCACCCAAGGCCCTGCAGACCTCATGTCAGCCCCTTTCCCCCCTACATCACTCCCACTGGGCACCCAAAGAGCTGTCCCCATCTCCTGCACTGAGGCCGCTGGATGGATCAGCAGCACTGGTGTTATCAGAGGTGTGTGATCCTCTAAAACCCATTCCCACCTCCTGTTTCTCCCGCAGAATCCCCGCTTCCCCGGCAATCTCCAGATGTCTGACCGCCAGCTCGACGAGGCGGGGGAGAACGATGTCAATAACTTGTGAGTGTGGGGCAAGGGCAGGCTGGGAGGGGCGGGGGGGGGACAGGCAGGGCTGTGGCACTGTCCAGCCTCACCAGCAGCACTGAGCCAGGAGCAGGGGCTGGCGCCTTCCCCCCAGACCTGCCCCAGGTGCATGGAGCCCTGCTCAAGGCTGATGCTTCCATGCCAGCACATCCACTTCTCCCTGTGGGCTGTCACCTTCATACACTGGGGGCCATGGGTGGCTATGGGAACACTCTCCAAACATCCTCATCCCTTGCTTCCTAGTTTTCAGCTGACAGTGGAGATGTTTGACTACCTGGAGTGTGAGCTGAACCTCTTCCAGACTGGTAAGCTGTTAACTGAGCTACTTGGGAGGAAGGCTCTGGGGAGAGGAGGCTGTCCGAGGGCACTGCAGCTTGTCTCTTCTCTGTGTACTTCACACGGGTTTCAGTTGAAGTCTCTGCATACCATGCTGCCTCCAGCAGTGCCATGGGGTGCTGGGGTGGCACAGAGGCATTTTCCCTTCCTCTGTGTGAGCCAAACAAGGGGTAAAACCACCCAGGCTCAAGGCTTGGGCTGTCACACACCTCTGCATGTTCAAGCAGGGACAAACTTGGGGTAACTAAAGTGATTCTGGGGCAAGCCTTCAACTGCTGGGGGTGCTGGTAGGACAGAGCTGTGTTTCAGTAGGGCTGGAGCAGCCCCCTCACCTCTTGGCTGCACAGGGGGAGGGTTCTGATTCCAGGGGGGCTCATCTGTCCCCAGGGATCTCTCACTTTTCCACCCGTTGGAGGGGGATTGCTGGGCAGAGGGAGAAGAAGCTGCCCTCCTCTCCAGCCACCCTGCTAGCATCCTGTGAGTCATGGGAGGCCCACAAGGCTGGACTGTTGATATGGTCACTGGACACATCCAGTATCCCATGCCCCAGCCCTGGCAGAAATACTTCTGTTTCCTGGGGCACATCCTTCTGTAGCACTCTTCTGATATCTAAAGGTGGCAAACAAGAAAGCTGGAAAGGGACTTGGACAAGGGCCTGTAGGGACAGGACAAGGGGAATGGCTTTAACCTGCCAGAGGGGAGGCTCAGATGAGCTCTTAGGCAGAAGCTCTTCCCTGTGAGGGTGCTGAGGCGCTGGCACAGGGTGCCCAGAGAAGCTGTGGCTGCCCCATCCCCGGCAGTGTTCAAGGCCAGGCTGGACACAGGGGCTTGGAGCAACCTGCTCTAGTGGAAAGTGTCCCTGCCCGTGGCAGGGGTTCGAGCTGGGGGAGCTTTAAGGTCCCTTCCAACCTAAACCAGTCTGGGAGTCTTATGATTGTGCAGCCCTGGCACAAGGTGCATTTTGGTGTGATGTGGACAGAGGATTGGGAACTTGAGGTGTTACCAGCTGCTCCTGGCTGGTTTTGGAGCATTTCCCTGCTGGCACACGTGCAGAATGCAGTGGGACAGCAGTGACTGGCAGAGCACAGGGGCTGCATGCCCTCGAGGATCAGGAACTCTGGCCGAGGACCCAGCTGGGGCTCAGAACTGGGCACCTCCAGCCCACAGTTCCAGGCTGAAGTGTTCCCAGTGTTGGAGTCCTGGGTGGGAATTTCCCTTCCCACCAAGCATGCCGCCAGCCATGGGCAGGAGGCTGGGTCTGCAAGGGCCAGCAGGTCTCTTTCTCCAGATGACGTTAGTGGACATGGCTGACAAAGCATGGCACCAGGTGGTGCTGTGAGTGCTGCTGGAGCCTGATCCTGTGCTCCTTCCCTGCAGTGTTCAGTTCCCTGGACATGTCACGCTCGGTGTCAGTGACGGCGGCGGGGCAGTGCCGCCTGGCCCCGCTCATCCAGGTCATCCTGGACTGCAGCCACCTCTATGACTACACCGTCAAGCTGCTCTTCAAGCTCCATTCCTGTGAGTGTCCCTGATGCCCTGGAGTGGAACACCAGGGATCACCACCCTGCTCAATCCCAGGCCTTCTGGGGGTGTGAAGCAATCACATGGGCAAGGGAAAAGGAGGGGCAAGTGCTGGGGGATGGAGCTGGCCCAGAAGTCTCTCCTTCTGAACACCCCTCGGCCACAGGGGCAGTGTCCAGCAGGAGCTGCCCTGGCTTTGGGCAGGCACTGGCTGCAAACCCCACATCCCTTGGGACCTTGAATTGTGATGGCAGCTGCCTGGATGCCAGCTTGCTGCCTTTCCCTGCCTGGGGTGTCTGGTGGAGCACATGATCCCCTTCTGCAGCAGGACACAGTGCCTGAGTATTCAGACCCAGGAGGAGGGTGGTCATCACTGGGAAAGACCCATCCCCACATGGCTGTGCCAATGGGTTGTCCCCTGACCTGTGCTCCTTCCCAGCATGGAGACACCCACCAATGTTTCTACCTGCTACTTCTTCCAGGTCTGCCGGCAGATACACTGCAGGGCCACAGGGATCGGTTCCTGGAGCAGTTCAGAAAGTAAGTGCCCAGATGTGGGACATACATGGGGCACTGGCTGTCCCTGCTGCTAGCAGTGCTCCAGGGATGTTCCTTTGGCAGAGGGAGGGTGGGGGAAGAATGCCAGAGCCCCTGTGCCAGGCCTCGGGAGCTGAGTGATGGAGATGGAGGGGGCACAGGAGTCAGTCTTGCTTGAGGCTCTGAAATCCAGCCTGCTTCAACCTGTTGGTTTTCTCTGGAGCTTTCTCCAGGGAAAAGTGGTTTTTGCTTGTGGCTCCATTATGAGAGGGATGTTTTGGTAGGAACAATGGGGTAGGAGAGCACAAACAGCACATGAAGACAGCTTGAGATGCTGCTGCAGGGCAAGGGTCTGCATAAGCCCTGGTCATGACACTGGGGAATGGGACAGGGAAAAGAGATTTTCCCTCCAGTTCTGTTGAATTTTAAGTAAAATTGACAGTTTCCCAAACACAAGGGAGTTTGTTAAAAGAGGCGGCTAAAGGATGGAACCTTGGGGTGTTGCACAGCTGAGGAGGGGTCCATGAAGAGACTTGCCAAGAGCCTGCGTGCCATGGAGTGGAGTGGAGCAGAGGTGATTTTTGCATGGGAAAAGCCATCCCTGCGGGGACATAGAAAAGGAAAAGGTAAAGCCACGGCACCTGTGTCTGTCCCAAATTGAGGTGCCAATACGAGGGATTTTTAAAACTGCAGCTAAAGGCTGTGGGAGGAGAGAGCTGGAACCAAGTTACGGTCACCCAGTTACAGCATAGGATGGGTTGGGTGCTCCTGTGTGTGGGAGATGGGTGGTGGGTTTGTGAGAGGCTGTGAGGTGCTGCAGGGTGATGCTCAATTCAAGGTCACAAACTGCAAGCCAGCACCCATGGCAAAACCACTGGGCATGGCCATTAGCAGATAGCAGGATGGTCTGTGGGCTCAGACACCCCGGGCACAGCCCTTGGGGCGGTATCAGCAATGGGTATCATCAGATACCCACCAGGATGCCAGGGTGGCTGGAAGGGAGGGCGGCAGTGTTGGTCGCCCCAGAAGTGGAGATGCTGAAGGAGGGTGCGGCGCTCCTGCGGGAGCTGAAGGGGAAGGTGCAGGTGTGACCTCCAGGCAGGAAGTCTCCAACCCACTGCGGCTGTTCCTCAGCAATAGGGGTGTTTCCGAGCTGTCCCTTCGAGCTTTGGCCCTGGTGAGGGCAGCACAGAGAGGTGGCTGCACTTCAGTGTGACCCAGTGCAGCCGTTGTGCTGTGGCTCATGGTGTCAGAGTGGTGTGCGTTGGAAGGGACCCTTGAAGATGATCCTGTCCAACCACTCTGCCATGGGCAGGGGTATCTTCCATAAGATGAGGTTGCTCCAGTTTCAGGTCCTTCTCTCTGCTCATCATGTCCTGGGTTTCGTGGCAGTAGACATCACCATACACTCCATCACAGCATGGTGGCCCAGTAACATCCTGGAGCCAGGCGAGGGGCTGGAGCTGCCCACATTTGGGGTGGGTGTCTGGGTTGGGCAGGATCTGTCCCTAACCATTCCCTGCCCCTTGCAGGCTGAAGGACCTTTTCTACCGCTCCAGCAACCTGCAGTACTTCAAGCGGCTGATTCAGATCCCACAGCTGCCGGAGGTGAGACCTCAGGGTTCGCAGTTCCCACACTTGCTCTCCCCATGGCCAGAGGCAGCAGTGGGGCTGGTGGCCCTGGGACAGTGCCCAAAGAGTGTCAGCTGCTGCCTTGCCTGGCTTCCTGGGGCCAGTGGCAATGTGGGGCTTGTGGGGCCTGAGGCTCATCCTGCATCCCTCTCTGGGTGGGATCCTGTGGGATGGAACTGGCCCTCCTGCAGGTGGGGGTTGGGACCCCCTCTCACACTGACCTTCAGCCCTTGCCAGAATCTGTCCCTCTGGGTCCTGGCTCCGTCCCTGCAGGTGCTGGCTCTGATGCCATGGGTCAGGGCACAGCCAGCTCAGCCCTGGGGCAGGGTTTCAATCAGCCATGCCTGAAGTCCTGTGGCAGTGCCGGTGCTCTCCGCAGCAGCCACACTCCCCTTTCTCCACAGAACCCCCCCAATTTCCTGCGCGCCTCTGCGCTGTCAGAGCACATCAGCCCTGTGGTGGTCATCCCCGCTGAGGCATCCTCACCTGATAGTGAGCCCATCACGGACCTGGTGGAGATGGACACAGCCTCACAGGTGAGCTGCCACGGCACTGCCTGTGCACCCCAGGCTGCAGAGGGGACAGCAGGTGCCCTTTGGCTCCCGGACCAGGATTATTTCTCCAAAACCATACCATGGTTGGGGCTGGGACAGTGGGGGTGGCTTTGGGCGCTGCAGAGCATCACTGCAGCAGGACGTGTTGGTGCTGGGTGTCACATGTGGGTGCTGCACAGTCTAAGCCAGGCTCTAGTCATCTCCGTGCTTCTCTTGGTGGTTTGGTGCCCTCCAGTGATGGCTGGCTGGAGATGTTTGGCTTCCCAGCATTGCCCCTCTGCCCTGCATGCTTGTGTTGGGTCCTCACTCCCCTCTCCACTAAGAGTTGTCCCCTGGCACTGAGCATTTTGGGAGGAGAAGAGGTGTGCAGTGACATGGCTTATGGGGACCATCCCCACCGCAGGAGTAGGGACAGATCAGAGATTATCCATGTTCAATATGTTGAACATGTTCGGTACCCTGGTAGCAGCGGGGAGGATCCAGCCCCAGTGTCACGGCAGCACCAGCAGACAGCAGCCCTGCTGGCACGTGGGCCTGGTGGTGCTGCCAGGGATATGGAGGGGACAAGGGCTCCCAGGCAGGGCTGGGTTCACTCCAGGTCCCTGCTGCTCTCCCTGCAGAGCCTGTTTGACAGTAAGTTTGATGACATCTTCGGCAGCTCTTTGGGCAGTGATCCCTTCAACTTCAACAGCCAGAATGGGATGAACAAGGATGACAAGTGAGCAGTTGGGCTGGTGCCATGGAGGCAGCCAGGATCAGACTTTGGGCTCCCAGCATGGCACCATGGTGGCCAAGGGGGCACCTCCCTCCCAGGGTGCGTCCCCATGGCACCAGCATGGCTGGTGGAACAGCATGTACCTGGTGTCCTTCACAGGGACCGCCTAATAGAACAGCTCTATGGGGAGATCACAGCCCTGAAGGAGGAGCTGGAGAACTTCAAGGCTGAGGTGGGTGACAGCCATCCTGTGATGCAGTGAGCACCCATGTGGGAGGTCCAGGGGCAAGACGAGAATGAGGCTGATGGAGTAATGGCTGTGTCCCCAGATGGGCAAGGAGTGACACTGTCATAGAATCACAGCCTGGTTTTGGTTGGAAGGGATCTTAAAGCTCATCCAGTCCCAACCCCTGCCATGGCAGGGACACCTTCCACTGGAGCAGGTTGCTCCAAGCCCCTGTGTCCAACCTGGCCTTGAACACTGCCAGGGATG
>JAOEHY010006087.1:0-36385 GCA_025447955.1 Psilopsiagon aurifrons | reverse complement strand
CCAGGAGCAGAGGGAAGAAAAAGGGGGAAGTGAGTGAACAAACTGTGTGGCTGATTTATGGCTTAAACCACATCAAAAACCATTACCCCTCATCCTATCGCAATAGGCCCTGCTAAAATGTCTCGCCCCATCTTTCTTATAGGCTCCTAGTAAGTACTCAAAGGCCACAATAAGGTCTCTCTGAAATCTTCTCCAGGCTAAACTACCCCACCTCTCTCAGCCTTCCTTCACAGGAGAGTTGCTCCAGTCTTCTGTTCATTTTCATGTCTCTCTGGACCCTCTCCAGTAGGTCTGTATCTTCTCTGTACTGAGGACTTCAGATTTGGATGCAGTATTCCAGGTGGGGTCTCACCAGAGCAGAGCAGCAGAATTTGGTCCACTGCTCTGAGATGCCTTCTCCCCCTAGCTGCTGTGGATTCTTTTTTCTGTCATAATAACTACTCTTGGTTTTCACATTGCCTTTGTTTGTAGCACGTTTTTCTTTTGGATGAGCTGACTGAGAGACAGTCAGCATGGCAAACACTTCTATGTCAGCAGAAGTATTTATTTTGCTTATGTTGAAGTATTTGACGGCAGCCATCCCTTCATTAGCAGCTGGAGAGATGGTCAGAAAGAATAAGTTCAGCACTTTTTAATAATGGCAGCTGATGCCAGTGGGGCTGTTCTCATCTTGCTGGTGGTGTGTGGGAGCTGTATGGGACTCTAATGGCTGTATTCCTTTTGAGTTTATAACACGATAAAGGATGATTGGAGGCACTTTGTAATTTCTGCCCTTTTTTTAGTTTGTATATTTTTGAAATCCATGGGTACCCTTAAAGCAGGAGGTTTTGCTCAATCCTGCTTGTGTTCTTGAGGAGAAGCTGGTTGTTTCCTAATTCCACACAATATTTTGGCAGTTGCATTTTGCTCCCCTTATCCCTTCTCATCTTCCAAGTAAAAAGAATGCCTATTCTTAGAATCACAGTGCTGTTTACACAGGTTTCATCAAGAATTGTGCTTGTATCTATGTAATGGAGAGTGCCGTCTGTGGCGAGAGTTACCAGAAGTTGTTGCCAGGTATGATACAGTTCTGTGGCTGACATTTGGTTAAACATTTAGGAAATGTGACAACAATTCATATACATTTTTATAACATTTTCATAAATGAGACCTTGATACGAAGTTAGCAATTAGATGTTGTTTTATGATAAGGAAATGCAGCTTAAATGAAATAACTGTTTCCTCTAGGAGAAACCTGCTGGAGGGTGGCGGCTGCTCCAGTAGTGGTTGTGAATCTACAGCATTGCTGTTTTTTCCTATTTCTCTTTTGAAGAGTTCAAGACTGTCAGACCAAGTTCTTTCAGGTATTCCACCTGAGGAGGAACTGCATGTCAATCAATTTGACTTATTTGGTGCTACATGAGACTTTGATTTAGCAGAGTGATCCATCAGCATACTGAAATCATAACACAAGCATAATTTAGCAGTTGTACAGTTGAATCACAATACAAACATGGTTCTCATTACCCATCTCTCTCTGCTCACTATGATGGCATGGGAGTTTGTTTTGCCTTTTAAAATCAGGCCACTTCCATAGCTAACATTATGGCCTGTTGATGAAGACCCAGTAGAAGGGAGATAAAACACTGTTGAAATCCTCTAAAGGACTTCAGGAATTAACTGTACTGTGAATTTATAGGTAGCTCAGTGGTCAAGGAAGGAGAAAAAACACTTTCAGTTTTATGGTTTTGAGCAAAAGTATGGTCACACACACCTGCGGCTGATACATTCTCACACAGATTTGTGGCCCTCCCACAGGAGTGAGAGATAAGAAAGAGGTTGGTTCTGCAATTCTCTGTTGCACAACTTGGAGAGCAGTGATGCGCAATCACTTTTCCCCTCTGAAGTCCCTCAGTTACAGTTACTTTGTCCTCTGTTTCCTTCAAGTCCTGGCTGGGAAACCGAATGCTGTAGCAAAACAATCCTGGCACTTAATCCTGTGTTGTTTTCAGCCAGCAGAAGCACTGCCACCAAAAAGTAGAGTCAGAAGATTGGTAGGGAAGTGACATTGGTGAGTTGAAGTCCTGCAGGCTTAAGCTGAAAGCAGGCAAAATCAGAATGATGCTGTTCGAAAAGGGAAATTCTTAGAAGAGTGTTCAGAAGGACTGTTAAGTGCAGAGGCAGAAATAACATTTTCAGTGGCATGAATCTCTGCCCAGTCATTTGTATCTTGCTACCTACTTGTTCAGTTTAGCATCAGTTTCCCAGAGAGCTGTTTGCACCCACTTACCGTTGGAAGTTAGTAATTCTCTCCATGGTAATATGTTTAGGGTGAGTTGTTACTGTGTTGCTCTTGGGATGGGTTAGTGGTACATGGCAGGATCCTGCCTGTGTTCAGGTTACTCTCCCATCAGTCAAGTTGCTGGAAATATGTTTTCCTGCCATCTAAATAAAGGTTCACTCTTAGTTCTCAAAGTGGTGTGACATTCAGGTACTGTGGAACTTGGGTTAGTTGGATTGTTGGCCATGCCCGTGGTCTGTAAGTTTTCCTGAAGGAAATCTTGAAAGCCAGGGACAAGTGGAAAGAAAATACACACCATTTAGGAGATTAAGCTATGCTAGTTGTTGCGTGTTTAGCCCTTGATGGTTACCCTTTTTATTCTAACCTCTAATAAGATTGGCATATCCTCAGGGAAGTCATTCTGATCTGCCTCTTTTCACTAGAGATACATCACATTGTGAACAGAGAATGGCATGTTTAATCTGCAACAGCTCCTGGTCAATGTGCTAAAAAATGCAACTGACATCTTTGGGGATTCCCAGTGAGTAATTTTGTGTCCTTTCTGTGACTGCGCCTTTGATTGCTACTGAGTCTGCACTGGTTTTGACAGCCACAGGAATTCCCCCAGGTCCCCGAAGTGGTTGGCTCGGATGGGTGTCAACTGTAATACATTTCCAGATAGGTGGAACACCACTGTGGATGTGTCTTCTGAGCTTGGCTTAGAGCTTTTATTATTAGTTTCATATCTGTGCAACTGCTTTGTGTTTAGGCTTTATTTGCCCAGGTACATGAGTGCACAGAGAAGGATCTGTACCTCCTGCAGCCTATTTACTAGGAAGAACTTGTTTTAACGTGTCTTGAGGGCATGTTAGCTCCTGTAAAGGAATTCAGGTCGGTGGCGTTACAAGGTTCTCCCCCCCGTCTATTGAAACGGCAGTGATTTGTGCCTTTAGACCATGGAGAGGCGCTTGCAGGAAAAGCGTGGGCTAAAGTGGGGGCTTGAGCCCCGCATTACCCGGTTCAGTTTTCTCGAGGAGGGGTGCCGGAGTAGTCAGAGCTTCACGAGCGTAAGCGGCGGGGGCAGGCGGGGATGAAACGCGCGCAGTTCCCAAATTAAGCTGCGGGGCGCTCCGCTCTCCATGTTCGACGTTCCGAATGGAGAAGGAACTGCGCCTCCCGAGCGCCGCCTCCTGCCCGCCCACCCCGGGGGCTGGCGGAAAAGATTTGGGCCCTGTTCGCCGGCCGAGCCCCGCGCCGCCATGGAGTTCCCGAGGCGGCGGCTGCTGATGGTCAGCGAGGAGCTGGGCGAGGGCGACCTGGCGGCTCTCAAGTTCCTCAGCCGGGGACACATTCCTATGAGGAAGCTGGAAGCCATCCAGAAGGCACAGGACTTCTTCGAAGCCCTGCAGGAAAAAGGCATGATCGAGGAGGAGAACCTTTTCTTCCTGATGGAGCTGCTGTATCGCATCCGTCGGATCGACCTCCTGGAATCCCGCCTGGGCACCAGCAGACAGGAGATGGAGAGGGAGCTCCGGATCCCTGGCCGGGCAAAAGTGTCACCCTACAGGTGAGCGACCGGCGGGCCGGGGCTGGGGCCGGGGCCGGCGGCCCTGCTGGGGGGTCGGCGTGAGCCTTTGCTGACGGCGCGAACGCCAGGCTGAGGTTCGGAGACAAACAAGCATCTTCCAGGAGAAAGCGGGTGCAAACCATGCCGAAAGTTGGAATTCCTGTCCAGTGAAAGGCAGGAAACGCAAGCTGCACCTTTCTGAAGTACTGAGCAGCCCCCAGAGGCCCCCCGCCCTGCCCGGGTGCGAGTCTATTATGCTCAGCTCCAGAACGTTTCAGCGTGGTTTGGTTTTGATTGTAGGAAAACTGAGATCTTTCTAATTGCAGCTGAAAATGGTTTGGTTTCAGGCGGCCCTGGGAGTTACGTCTCCCATTTTAAAAGATAGAGACATTTGTGCCTGGGAGGAAGACGGAAGTGAAAGGTTGAAGGGGTTGGATAACTCGGAGTTAAACTGTGCTAGGGGTCAATCTTGAGAACACGATGAAATGGTGTCCTCCGCTTCTCTTTCTAGAAACCTGCTCTTTCAGCTGTCCGAAGACATCACTGAGTATGAGCTGAAGTCTTTCAAGTTCCTTCTGGGGCAAGAATTACCAAAATGCAGGCTAATCCCTAAGGCTGTAAGAGTTCTTTGACACTCTCTCCTCCCCCCTCTTTTTAAAAATGATTATTATAAGCCATTGATGCATTTGGGTTGCTGTGGGGGAATGAGCATCACTTTTCTTGTGTTGGTCCTCTGATGATGAAAACACCATAAGAAGGGTGCACCTGGAAAGGGATTATCAGCTCTCTGGTGCATATGGGACTTGTTTGTGCTAGCGTTCTGTGCAGCTTTTGCAGCAGTGTCAAGGCCCAAAGAGCATGGGCGAGCACTGTGCCAGGCCCAGCAGCCTTCATGTCCAAGTACCACACAGGGCTTTGATCAGTGGAAGACTGATGAGCATATTCACTCATCTTGCCCATCTGATTTTCTTTGAGCTGCTTTTTAAGCCATTCTCAAACACAGAAAATCAGTCACTGTGGCTGTTACTTTGTGCTTTTATTCTTTTAATTTCCAAACTCTTAAAATACAGATCTAAATAACAGATCCTTACCAAGGTTAAGGCCCGAAAGCTTGTTGCTTACAGACAGCCTTGCGGGCAATCAGCTGCTCTTATACTATCTCAGTCTGCACTTCTGACTCCTGGGTCTTTTGTTCTGTCTAATGAAACTCTTGTAGCATTTTCTCTCTTTTCTTAGAGGAGATTTTAACTATCTGGTGATAGCTGTTCTGGTAGATCCTTGGGTGACCACTGTGCTCTGCCACTCACTGTTTGGCACGAGCTCCTGTCCCTTGGGTCCCCTTTTTCTTCAGAGGAATCTCTGCACCATGCTTGTGTGGTTATAGCCACTTTTGTCATTGCTCAAGATGATTGCTACAGTACATTAAAGCTTAGGTGCACATGCACATGCTGCCACTTCCCTCACAGTGCAGGATGGATGTGCCCTAAGAACAAACTGCCTTTCTGATTACCCAGACAATGCTCGACGTTTTCACTGAGATGGAGAAGAAGGGGATTTTGGGAGAAGACAACCTAAGTGCCCTGAAGAGTCTCTGTGTAGAAGTTGACATCAGCCTGTTGAAGACTATTGAAGAGTATGAATTAAAATTGGGTAAAACAAAAGGCCTCTTTCCCATAGTTATTCTTGCAGTGCCTCATGGGTATCATACAGGACTAATAATGAATACTTTTCAGGTGAAGAAGAGATGGTTGTCACAGAGGCACAGAGGGGCAGCACAGGAGGCACTGAAGGTAATTGAAACTCTCAAAAAATTGGATGTTTATATTTTTTGCTCTTCAACTTTTGGGCTACACCACAGCATCTTCTGTACACAGGCGCCTCTCTGAAACCTGATGAGTATCCACTTATTAACCGATCACAGGAGATTTTACTCCCTTTTAATTGCTTGTCTAGTGGTTTATAGCTAACAAGAATAGTTGTTCAGACACAGTTCAGTTTTCAGCGAAAACTTTTACCCTGGGAGGTACCTGGGATGGAGAACAGGAACGGGGCTTCTCTTCTACCTCTAGTCCTACATTTTGTACTTAAAACTTTCTTGTCTGTGTTCAGCCCATGCCAGATGCCTGGCGTCATCTGTGGCACCTGATTCTCCTGACAGACAGCATGAATCTTCCCAGGTAAGCCAGTCAGTTTCTTAGAAACATGATTTTGTCTTAGAATTGAAGGTCCCTCTGGGAGGTGAAAAGTTATTATAAGCCCAACTGTTGAAAGCACTGTCTAGGAAAACGCACCACTCTGTAACAACCTTTAATCTGAAGCTCAGTCTCAGGCAGTGGCTGCTGCTGTGTTAAAACTTGAGAAACATTCACAAGGACAGCAGGACAGGCTGAGTTCATTATACCAGGAAATACACAGCTGGCCGATGGCTGAGCATGGAAAAGTGGGTGAGTGCAGCACCCATGTGGGCTGAGCGTGATTGTGGGGCTGAGGTGCGCTGTCATGCTGTGCAGAGACTCACAAAGGCGGTGGGGCAGTGCACTGACAGATCATGGGAGCAAAGCTGTATAGGGAGGCCTGCCTAGAGAGAAAGCCAGCTGGCTTTCTCTTTACCCTGCTGTGCCATCAGCAAGGGCTCAAGAGTACCTGGAGGAGACTGCACTAGTTTTCACTACTGGTCATTCTTTTCGACAGCTTCAAGCTTACAAAATGACCAGCCGACCGCGGGGAGTGTGCCTCATCCTGAATAATCACAGTTTTGCAAAAGCCAGGGAAAGAGTGCCAGAACTCAAAGACATGAAGGATCGGACTGGGACAGACATTGACGCAGGTATAGTGAACATTAAAGATAAGTCTGCATGTCTTCACAAATAGAAACCTCATTTCTTTTTCTGTATCAAAGGTCTGAATTTCAGTCTCCATCCTTTTCTAGGATACTTTTGTTGTAGAGGCTGTCAGCTCTGTTGCCTGTGCTGACAAAACTTGATCAATTTGTCAAGCTTTTACTGCCTGACTCAGAAAAATTCACTAACATTTTGCAGTTGTACTGAGTTTATTGCAATCTTAAGCAGCAGCCTCAGCCTGGACTTTACAAGCTAGTCTAACTTTGTATCAGCCTTATGCATACTACCTCTAAAATTCATGGAATCGGAAACAGATTTGCTGCTGAACCAGAACTGGGGGTTAGTGGTCAAGGAAGGAGGATGCTGGAATTTAGGGAATGTTACCTTGCTATTCAGGGGCCTTGATTTTAGTAGGCTGTCCTGCAGCAGCATAGCTCATTGCAGGTCCTAGGGCTAAGAGATGGATGCATTTGCACTATGTATGCCAGGAGAGAAAAGCGATCAAGGCGCTGGTTGAATTGAACTGCAGGTTAATTCAAGAGTCAGAGTGCAAGGTTTTCCTTTTGAGAGAAGGGTCTGGCTGTAACGTGGGTGGGGGAAAGACATACAGCCTTTTTAGCAGTTCATACAGAACTTTTCAGACAGAGTAAGAGGCAAGATTGGGAGGAAGCCTTTTAATGATAGTTAGGGGAAGGTGGTAGAGATATGATTGGTGATTAGTAGATTACTAGATTATTTACAGAGCAGGAGTGCAACTACCTGAGTAGTGGTGTAGTAGGGTTTTAAAAAAAGGTTTCTCTCTAGAAATGCAGTTTGCAATCGCAGAGTCCAACTTTCATATAATGAAATGGCTCCGATTCCCTTTCTGTTTACTTTACAGGGGCTCTGAAGAGAGTCTTTAGCAACCTTCATTTTACAATAGCGGAATATAGAGATCTCACTGCAGAAGAAATCCGTAAGACTGTGAACATCTACCGGTGCAAAGACCACAAGGACAAAGACTGTTTTGTTTGCTGTATCCTGTCTCACGGGAAAAAAGGCATGATATATGGTGTTGATGGGGAGGAAGTACCTATCCGGGACCTAACCACTTCCTTCACTGGGCAGAATTGCTACTCACTTGCTGGAAAACCAAAAGTCTTTTTTGTTCAGGCCTGCCAAGGTGATGCTTGCCAGGAAGGTGTGAACATTGAAACAGATTCTAAAGAGCCAGATGATTCTGTAGAAACAGATGCAAGCTTTCAGCTCGAGTGCATCCCCACTGAGGCAGACTTCCTCTTGGGCATGGCTACCCTGCAAGATTACGTTTCCTACAGAAGCCCATACCATGGGACCTGGTACATCCAGGCATTGTGCCACCACTTGGAGCACAGCTGTCCTCGGTAAGTGTTTCCATAGACTTTTTGACAATGCCTGTATTTTCCTTATGAATGACAGGAGTCGATTTGGATGCAGAGGGAGATGATATGCAGTAGGGGAGCACTCTGCTCAAAGTGAAAACAGTAATGCAGGACAGAGCTGCACCATGCAGATTGTTCAAAGCAGCTTAGCTAGCTTTGAAGCCTGTTTAAAACAGGAGCCATTAGCACTTGCATAGATCAAGATAAATGAGAATGTGGTAACTTTTCTGATGTTAACTGCCACCTACTACAAAACATCTGTTTTTGCAGAGGCGAAGATATTCTCACCATCCTGACAGCAGTGAATCGGGAGGTGAGCAAAAAGACGTGCCAGCCGAATTCGAGGAAGCAGATGCCACAACCCACTTTCACATTGAGAAAAAGGCTCATTTTTTATGTCAACTGAGTGGGAGGGAATTGCACGGCCGAGGGAGCGGGAGCATCCCGGAACTGGCTCTTACCAGCCAAGAATTTGGTAAAACGACAGATCACCAGTACCAGTTGTTACCATGATAGCCAATGTTTTTATTCAAAGTAAAGCCTTAAGAAGTTTTTATTATGATGTATCACACTTTATACTTGAACCTCTCAGAGCTGGGCTCCAAGAGTGGGGGTAACGTGCTCAGTTCCTTTTTCAGCTGTACCACAATTCTGTTGCTTTAGTAAGGTATCTTTCCAATGCAGATTTCAAAAAACCCTGTTATGAAGCTCTGTATTTTCTATGCCTGACTTTTGCAAAATAAAGGGGGAACACTGGAAATTTTATAGGATGTTATCAAGTTACATCAGTGTGCTTTGTTACTTCTTCTCACACTTAAAATCATTCATTTTTGGTGGCTTGGTACGCCCCAAGGAAAAGTTATGCACTTGTCCTCCAGCATCCTCAGCAGAATGTGGCTGTGACCTGCAGAAATAGAGGCAGAGAGATTATAGACTGTGAGACTGATTAGAGCCTTAGCAAGTGGCAGATGCAGCAAGCACTTACTGGAACAGGTAAATCTGTGCTTCCAAATTCTAGGACTAATGTTCCAAGACTGTTACTGATACTCTTCTAGGGATTCATTGTGAAACCATTGAGAGTTGTGCAGAAGCAAAGGACAGCTCATGTACAGAAATTTGTCTATTACTTGGATAGGACCAGAAATGTGCAATCCAAGTGAAAGAAAACAATGGTTTTTTCCTAAATTTTGAATAAAACCTAAGCAAACAAACATATTACTCCATGGGCAGGATTATCAATGGAACCTGCTTTCCTATGGATTTTCTTCATTGATCCCTTCTCTCCACACATACTATTCAGCACTTTACATCCTGCACCTCACCTGTGTCCATCAGCAACTTCCAGTTCTGCGCATACGTCCTGAGCTCCCTTCCTGTCACACTGGGAGTCAGGCAGAGACAAGTACTGAACTTTCACAGTTCCCTTTCCCTTAGAGACGGAAGCTGGACCTTCTTTGGTCTGCACTGTTGACAAAACTTGAGGCAAGAGCCCATGAACTCAGAGCCATCTGACTGACAGCATGCTCACATACACAGCTTTTTCTCTAGGTATCACAAGGATAAAGATACAGCAAATACAAATAGGTAATTAAAAGCCCCACATGCACAAGCAAAGCAAAAGAAGGAATTCATTCACCACCTCTTGCTGGCAGGCAGGTGTTCAGCCATCTCCAGAACACCAGGCCTCTGTCACCTGTAATGGTTACTTGGGAAGACAAACACCAGAACTTCGAATGTCCCCCCCCCCTTTGTTTTTACTCCCCCGGCTTCATATACTGAGCATGACATAGAATCATAGGTTGGAAAAGACCTCTTAAGATCATTAATGCAATAGGTTGTATGGCATGGGATATCCCTTTGGTCACTTGTCCCACCTTGTGCACCCCTAGCCTGCTTCACTGGTGGGGTAAGAAGCAGAAAAGGCCTTGACTGTGAGCACTGCTCAGCAGTAAGGAAAACATCCGTGTGTTATCAACTCTGAGCCCACACCAGCTACTGCAAAGAAAATGAACTATTCCAGCTAAAACCAGTGCATGGGATTTCCATCTTTACAATTAAATCGGAAATTTCTGCTAAAAGCACAGCTTCCCTTGGTTATCTACACACTGAGAGCTCAACTGCAAGTGTTTTAGCTATTTTTGAGTGGAAACTCCAGCCCATACAAAAGGCCTTATTTGTAGTCACTTCTCACTTACATAAATTGCTATTTAAAGGCCCTTGCTCCTGGGAGACTGTTGAAAGTATTTCTTTTAGCAGTGTCACCAACTGAAAGGAAAACCAGAAAGGAATTCAAGGCACTTCCAAGTCTCATTTGTGCAGAATCACTCCAGAAATTTTTGGAATTGCTAAAGTCCCATTGGCTTAGGTGGCTTAATAAACCTGTTTTCTCAGGAAGCTCTCCCTTGCACCTTTCTCAGGTACACCTGAGTTTTTGTGGTTCTAGCTCCTTTCCTGCAGCTTCAAAGGGGTTACAACTCTCTTTCCTTACTACAAGGAAAGTGCTAGAGAACAAGTGGGAAAAAAACCCCTCTCCAAACTCTTACATTCTCACACAGTGTGTACATGCTTAGTGTGGCAGCCAGCTGTATTCCTCAGGCTCAGGCTTTTCAGGACAGCTGAAATCTCCCGAGTTCATCAGGAACTTGGATACTGATGTTAATTTTCTTTTCATATGCACCATGAGCAGCTTTGATGAGAGAGAGCACATAGGCAGAAAACCCATGTGCCAATACTGAACACTCCTCTGGTGGCATGTAGCTGCCTACAGCCATAAAGCTGCTCCACTGTGCGGCAGACTTCTGTAACATCAGTTAATTAAGTTGGTAACACAGGCCTTTGTTCTGAGGACATGCAAATACAACTGTAAACATGTTAAGTTCTGATGTGCATAAATACAGGGAATACTAGGAAACAGTGTAAGCAAGTTGCCTGCTTGCTAGCTGGGGAAACTTGGTCAACATCTCTTGCAGCCCAGCTCTGGGTTGGTGTTCCAGCTCACAGCTTGATACTGCCTGACCATTTATAGATGTGACAGAGAACAGTGGGAACAAAATGTTTCTTCAAAGTGTCCAACTCATAAGCTCCACAACTGAAAAGTCTACTTCAGTCTGACAAGAGCACAAGACCTTCTTCTTCTCATGTCAGACAAATAAGAAAGGTAAATAAATACAGGATACTTAACCATAGGATTAACATAGGATTCTTGGTTCTTTGAGACGTCATGCACATAGATGACTAGAGCAACCACCAATTCAAATAACCTGTTAACTGTAAGTCAACGTTGTTTCCATTCTGTACCACTAAAGAAACTGAGTGTTTGAGCAAAATGATCAGAACCTTCCAGTCTGAAATGTGAGCGCAGGGCCTTGTGCTTGTAGGTGGTACGCACAGCCCCAGGCTGACATGACTGACAAGAATGAGGCACCTCTGTGCCAAGAGAACTTCAATGAGACCTACAAAAAGGGAGTAATCTTCAAGGGTAAGTAGGCTGGCTTCAATCTCTACCCCCATTTTAGCACAAACAGAGAGGGCTGACATAACATCAGCTATTCAGATGGAAAAACAACATTAGTGTTATCTACAATACTAAAGGAACATATTATCTGCTGTAAAATAACAGGAGAAAAAAACCCCTCAAAACACCACCCACCCATCCAACCCCCCGAAATACCAGCAAACATGAATGCATTCATTAAAGGCTCACATTCAAAATATTCTGTCTAGGGTTTGATGAGCTATTCTTCATTTGTGAAGTTCTTCATTCTCAAGTAAAAGGCTTTTCAAACTGCAGCAGAAGGTACTCTCTAAGTGTTCTGTTCTAGCTTTATGCATCACACATTTACTGCACAGTCAGACCACAGCCTGTGCTGCACGTAGGTCACCTTTACCTGCTTAGGTGCAAACAACAGCAAACAGTCCAGCACAGCCTGATCAAGCTTGTCAATGTATTTCTCAGCTTTTTACAGCCACCACTTGTGCAGATACCAACTCACTAAGCACATGTATAACAACCATTAATGTTTAGCCAAACAAAAAAAAAAGACCTAGGTTTAGGTTTATTATAGAAGAGTGCAGTATAGAAGATGCCATCTAGAACAAACCACACAAGATGACCAATATACTGAAAAATGACATGTTATACATGTTTATTATCAAATTTATATTCCACTAGGAAACAACAGTAAGTGCAAAAAGCAGATGGAAAAAATACCATGAAGTTTTCAAGCTGTTCAAACGCTCTGTGTAATCCCTTCATGTAACAGCCAAATGAGGCTCAAACCCAATATTCTCCTTCCCTCTCTGTGGCTGTTTGACTCCAGTAGACTTTTAACTTTGACCACAAGTACTCTGAGCATGAGTTTATCAAAACCAGTGAAACTGGAAAGCTTTAAACTTGTGCTTGGTTTAAGCCAATCTGAATAAAGGTAAACGCTACAAGAATTTCCTTTAGTCTCTTGAAACTTTGACAAAGGTAACTCCTTTCTTTCCAGCATCTATTTTTGCCTCAGACCTGCAAGGTAACAGAACCTTTTTGAAATGCAATTCTCCATTCCTTCTAATTCTACCTCCCACTGAACAAAATCACACTTGTGCAGGATATCAGCTATCTCAGTCATGCAATTTTATCTCCTCTCTTAGGGGAGGCAACAGAAGGCAATCAGTTCCTAGAATGACAGCAACTTTTAATATGTTCTCAGAAACATGCATGTTATTCAGAAAAGTTTATCTTCTAGGTTGTGGTGCAAAGCAGTAAACTTCGAAGAAGTACCAATTTTCCCTGCTGCTGCAAGCTGGGCATATATGTATGATGTCCCCCTGCTGATTGCAGGGCAGTTGCACTAGATAGCCTTTAAAGGTCCCTTCCAACCCAGACCATGACTCTGTGTACAAAATGCATGTGACCGTCCAAAGGTATGAACACATGACAGAACTGCAACAGCACTGCACTGCAGCATCAACCAACTGGATAAACACACACACAATGGTATACAAATTCATCCATTTTCTTCTTCCCTTGTGTAAAGCAGCTGATGGTACATGATCCTACAGCAAACAAACATACATCTTGACAACTCCATAGTACTGTTGGAACTGAACCAGTTGATATTGTTTGGCTATGGAACATGGAAGTGTCCCACAGAGAAACATGCATTAAATTGTTGTGCTTTTAGGTTAATTTTAACTGAAACCTGGTCTGCCAAAGGAATTCTGATTTAGCTGGTTTGCTACTTCTGCTGATAACACACAGAATGATCCAATGGCTGGAGCCATCTAACGAAGCTGGTTAGAAATACTGTATGATCCAATGGCTGGAGCCATCTAACGAAGCTGGTTAGAAACACTGTATGATCCAATGGCTGGAGCCATCTAACGAAGCTGGTTAGAAACACAGTGGAATACCTTCAAAATTTTTCTGTAACTTACATATATTCCTATAAAATACACATATAAAACAGACATACTTTTGACACACTATACACCTCCCTGTTGATACCAACCTATCTAATCTTGTTAACTCATTCCTGTTGTTTCCATAGAGTCACAAACACATCACAGACATACTCGTCTTGGTTCATGGGAGACCAAAACTGCCTCCCCCACCTCCTTTTGCTCTTACCTTATTTACCTAGGCAAGACCCCATGCATAGCTAAGTACGTACAAACATAAATAGTTACATGAAGAAATTAAATATATTTCATTTAGAAACCAAAATTAACCCGTATATAATATTTTAAATAAAATTCACCTTTTATAAGAGTAAAATTTTGCTTAGAGAGCAAAAGGCAACTCCAGGAGTTCCTGAATGTTTCTGTGCGCTGCTGACAGACAAGTTTCTGGTAAGAATTCCTGTGCAAGTTTGAAGCAGTTACTCCTTTTCCTTTTAAAAAAAGACTGTTGTATCAAAAGAGTCATCACAAGATCTATAGAACTGTGAAAGCAGAAAGGCCACATAACCTGGTTTATATGAAATTTATAAAGAAGCTTTCTTTTCCTGCCCTACTCCACTCAACCCTGCAACACCAAGGGTGCCTGTTACAGTGGATGTGCCTTACAGCAAATGTAGACCAGTGTAATTATATTGATGCTTCACACCGAACACCCACACAGGTACCAGCTATGTCCCACACACACTGCAACAGGAGAGGTAAACTTTGACCATTTTACCTAATTATATGGAAACTCTAAGTTACACTATAAATCTTTTGTAGATTATTCAGTTATGACTAGAACCTTGGACAGGAAGGAATGAAAAAAGCAGCAGGGCAGTAATGGTTTGCTGGTTGCAACTCAGAAATCAGATTTCCAAAATGGACTTCTCTTTTGACATGGAAAGTCTGCCTCAGCTTTGTCCAGAAAAAGGTTCAGAACCACCCTCCATCATCAAAACACAGGAGCTCAATGTAGACAAAATAGACTTTCATTGGAAAGAACACTAGCCTTCATCTTCCTGCTTCTAAATATAAAATAGTACATTTTGCTTTGAATGAAAAATTTTAAACAAAATCCTGCCTAAAATCAGAAATAAGTGAGCAAAAAGGCATGAAGTTTACTGCAGAACTCACAAATACACATGATGCCTACCTGTCAATAGAAGAGCCAGGATACTGAATTTCTGACACTTGTCTTACAGTAAATGCTCTCTGCTTATGTACAATAAAAGAAGCCCTGAATCAAGCACTAAGGTTTTATATCCTTTTGCAACACTGAAATGTGCCTGAGAATTTTTTGTGTGCACACAAAAATGCCCTCCTTTAAAAAGATGCACAGTGCACTTTGGAAAGGTTTCTTTGCTTGAAGGTTTCACTCTAATACATACTTCCTTACTTCTTAATCCTTATTCATTGCACCTTCCTCTGTGTGCTCTGGAAAGAAATCTTCTGTTAATAGCCCGCTAGAACAATTTCACTCTTTCAAAACATAAAGCCCAACCACCGGTTTCTGTGTTTGCAAACAGAAGTATTGTTTTCTTACACAGAGCTATAGGTTCTCTCCTGGCTTCTGCAAGTGGAGAGGAGTTCCAAAGAGTACAGCTTCTGAACTGGAAAGGACAATAAAAAAGTAAAATCCAAGTTTTCATATTTGCTTTCTACAGAGAGGAACTTGGACCAATAATGCTGGTCAGACTGACTGCTGTCTTAAAGTGACATTTAAACGATACAGCCTGACTGCTAACTAAGAAAATACTATGCTGGAGAAACACAAAAAAATAGCAGACCACCTGTAAGACAGATCTTACACATGCAGTTTAAAAAGGTAAAACACTGAGGACGTCTACAGTGGTCTTTATATTGGTTTAAGCTAAGACAGATGCTGAAGGTGGCATCAAAACTAAGCTTTGGTTTCTTCTTTCTTATTTTCCACAAAAGCCTTCTTCCTCAAACCCAAGCAATGTTCTTTTAGTCCTCAATCCCAACATTTCTCTCTCCCACATCTTTCACATGCACATGCCTTCCCCAACTCTTCTGTAACACATCTAATGATGCCTGTACTGGATGTTTTTCCCTCATATTTACTATGCTAGAAGTCAGTAATTTTTCCAGATCAGTCAGTCCTCCTTTAGGATATCCATTTTTGATGGCTGTGTGCAAACCGGAGCTCCCAATGCTCCAATCATGGCTGGAAGACTCTGGTTTCTTCTCAGTCCGGCCATTAAGTTGGTACCTGCATTTAAAAACACAGCTGAGTCCTGCCTCCGCAAGCTAACCTCTGGCTCCTGATTGTTCCTGCAGTCCTGTGTTTCAGGGGGCTTGATCACCCTGGCAATACCCAGCCTCTTCAGCCTGTCCACCAGGTTCATCTTCTGCTGGCCTACGTCTGGAGCATTACGGGAGGGCTTCAGGCCATACATTTCTTGCAAGAATGTTTCTGCTGGTCGAGAAGCCAGGAAATTTTCTGAGTGACGCACCCGAGGCTCAAACAGTGGAGGGGAAGGACAAGGTGAGCGCGAGGGAGAATTTGGTGGAGTAGAAGGAACGGGGAGAGTTCGAGGGGGCTGAAGCAAAGGCAGTTTTTCTAATATGGGGCTATCATAAACCTTGGCGGAGATGCCTCGCTCTTGCAAAAGTTTAGCCAGACTTCTTGTGCTGCTGAAAGTAGTGGTTGAGTCCCTTCTGTTGGTGAGAAATTCTCCAATACTTAGCCTGTAAGAAATGGTTGGAGTGCTCACTACTGGGTTTCCAATACTGCTGCCACTGCTTCCAAGTGAAAATGGGGTGCCCATGGAGCTGACATAGAAATGAAACATAGAAGATGCACATTAGATACCTTGATATCTGCTCTGCTCTGTATTTGCCTTTTAGTATACAGAAGGCTTGAGAAAAACTAATCTTTTGCTATCAACCGTGACAGGTTCAGCTTTAGTACATTCTGCATTATTGTTCTGCAAAATACTTAGAAAATAGCAGGTTGACAAAGAGGTTTTGGTCTAAGTACCAATGAATTTACTTTCTGCGGTCAGAAGGTAATATACTGTATGAGACAAAGTATCAACAAAGATGTCCAGTAATAACTTAGTTTAAAAAAAAAAAGTCAGAATTGGAAAGGATTCAATTTCAAGCTTCCCATTTTTATTACAACTACCTGTATGAGTAACATCAGATATGTTGCTTAGCTGCCTCGGTATCTTTTAAAACAGGTCCACATATCAGAAACCAGAAAGCAACTGTTCGAGCCTAGGTAGCATCATTGAGGATAGCAGCAGTCATCATACCTGGGAGTAACCTGAGTGACATCAGACGGGTGAAGGATCCTGCAGGTAGTAAAGGTAAATGTAGAATTCGTGGAAGACAAACACTTCCCTGGATTTGAGGCTGCAATGTGGAGAATTTACATCCATTGAGGGTAAAGACAGATAGGTACGAATCAAAGCAAAGTTTAAGATAATGTTATTATCACCACTTTAATAACGAAGAAGGACAGCACTGTCACAAGGTCAAATGCTTTCCATTGAGAAGAAAACACCTCAAAATAAAGAGGAAAACACACTAATCATGCTTCTTACCAGTGAGTGGTATTGCTGCTGAAGTAATGGGTGGGAGGAAAATCCCTGCCACTGGCTTTGCCGCTGTACATTTATTTTCCTCCGGGACGGACTGCTGTACTTGAAATGTTATACCTCCTCCTTCCTCATCATCTTCCTCCAAGTCAGAGATGTGGTGCACAGCATCATCCGACAATGGGGTAAAACCTTTTGTAACAACACCTGGTCTTGGGTCAAGAATGGTGCCAAGGTTGGGTCGAGCAAGCTGCTGCCAATGAAAAAGGGTCTGAGATCCTGGTGAGGCAAAAGAGAAGAATCTCAGAGAGCCATTACCTATTGTTGTATTGAGTTACAAGAATTCATAGAATCATAGAATAGTTAGGGTTGGAAAGGACCTTAAGATCATCCAGTTCCAACCCCCTTGCCATGGGCAGGGACACCTCCCACTACACCATGTTGTCCAAGGCTCTGTCCAACCTGGCCTTAAATACTACTAGGAATGGAGCATTTACCACTTCTTTGGGCAACCTGTTCCAGTGCCTCACCACTCTCACTGTAAAGAACTTCTTCCTTATATCTAACCTGAACTTACCCTGTCTAAGTTTAAACCCGTTACCCCTTGTCCTCTTACTACAGTCCCTGATGAAGAGTCCCTCTCCAGCATCCCTATAGTCCCCCTTCAGATACTGGAAGGCTGCTATGAGGTCTCCATGCAGCCTTCTCTTCTCCAGGCTGAACAGCCACAACTTTCTTATCCTATCTTCATACGGGAGGTGCTCCAGTCCCCTGATCATCCTCATGGCCCTCCTGTGGACTTGTTCCAACAGCTCCATGTCGTTTTATTGAGGACACCAGAAATGCACACAGTGCTCAAAGTGAATTCATGATCAGAACAACTCCAGCCAACTGGTGTCAACACTGTGATACACATGACACACTTGGATGGCAGTGCCAAGAAAAAGCCCAACACTTAGCACCATGTAAGAAAGCCAAGTAGAAAGCAATGAGCTAGCTGGCATGTAGCCTAACGTACTACTACCTCCTCTTACTGCGTATCACACCTAGCTATACACACACCACCAACAACTTAGTTGGCAAAATTATATAAACTCTTTTCTGCTGATGAGAGAAGAAAACCATCCTCTTACCTTCAATGGGTTTGACAATTTGCAATTTTTCTGGTAGGAGAACACGGAGATTATTGGAGCTGGCAGAGAGATCAGTGACTTCTGAGTTTGTGCCCAAGGAAAAACAGCTTTCTGTGGGTGTGCTACAGCCACTAGCCCCTTCTTTCTGATCAGCCAGCAAATGCATTTTTCGCTCCCATTCCTCCTCAAAGAACCTCTTCTCACTCAGGTAGTTCTGACGACGGAGGGAGAGCCTGTGCAGAGCTGTGACTAAGTCACTGTCTCCAGGGATTCCCAGCTGGCCAGGATTACAAGTGTCTCTGTGAGAAATGTTAAATGATAATAGATATTAAGACCATTAAATTAACTATTTCTCTCCTGCACAGCAGAGTCCCACTCTGGATTTAGTTTTGAATCAGTTAGTCTAGAAAGAAGATAACAGGCTGTGTTTCCTACTTCAAATTCTTCTCAGAGCTGCTCCTCTGGGTCACCCATGCATGGCTCTCCAACTGGTGTACGCCAGACTGGAAGGGCTTTGCTGTCATAACAGCACTTGACCTATTAGATCCAGGGATTGGCAATGGGGCAGGAAAGGAAGAGGAACGGCCACGAGTGACATTAGCAACCCTGACAGTGTCAAATACTCGTTTCTGTTGATCCCTGCAGAAAAGACAAGCAAACAAACGTGGGTTTCATATTAATTTCTGAAAAGATACAATACAGAAAAAGCTCTGAAAACCAGAGTTTTGTAAGTCTGCAGAGACCTGACTAAAAAGGTTTAAGCCCAGAAAAACAGGATTGCCTAAGACATTCATGTTTTCAGTACTATCACTCTATTAAATATCAGCATTACCATTTAGTCTGACCTGAACGACCAGGACCTCTATTGATAACCATTTGAGCACAGATTTTATTTAATTTCTACATTCTTTCAGAAGCATATACATATAATTCATTACTTCTTGCTCAGAAGTAAGAGGTTTTCAGGGCTTTGGAAATTGTTATCACTCTAGCCTGTAATTTCATTGGCCTGAGAGTTTTTCTGTAAGTATTACCAGGGATAAAACTAGTGATGTGTCTCAGAGAATTTGCATCAAAAATCTCACAAATTAGAGAATGAAAAAACTTCCCAGCTTCCTCATAGAATCAAATCAGTACAGTAGATACCAAAGTTTTAAAGATTTCCAAATACTACAAAGCTTTTTTTAAGTAGAAAAATTATTATAGAGGGAATATTCACTTCTATAGATTTCCAGAGATCAGTTTCATCTTACTTAATACAAGCATATGGAAAAATACTGAAATAGCACAGAGAGACTTGAAAACACACTTTTGCTTGGAGGGAACAGATTCATCACCCTGACTCAATTCCTTACGCATTGTCCCTTCGATTTCTGCTGCAAGAGAATCCTAGAGAAAAAAGGAAAACAGAAGAGTTGACAATCTAGACTGAAGTCTTTCTCCTAACAATTTTAGCAGGAAATTCCTCTAAAAATACTCCCAAAAATATCTCAGTTTGTATCACCAATATCAGTATGTTTTGGACAAATCTTTCAGTCTCTGAAGGAAGTACTTGGGGGTAGTTATTCACTGTAACTATACCTATGTCTTACCAGGATGGAGTCAGTTCTCATTAGCAACATCTCATTTTCTTGGTACTCTTTTTGTTGGTTTCTGAAGATAAGCTACGAGTGTAAGAACACTTCTTAAACTGAGCACTAGCTGTAGCACATGCCAATTCCCTTACTTAACAGAAAAGGCATACAAAAAGGAAAAATAATTTTATATCACAATGTGTAAAGTGAATGGTCAGTTTCCCCAATACATACAACTCTCAAAAGTGCACACCCTAACAAATTGAAAAACCACTGCCTACTACTGCTGCAGCTCCTGTAATGGCTGTTTTATTCATAAGAGTTGTATGCTACTACAGGCCATACGTGTGTGGAATACTAGCGGTATTTATTACCACAAGAAATGCTCCGCATGAGTGGGGGTGGCAGAGACAAGCAACAGATCTGGCTCTGCTACGTAGCAGCTTCACTTCTTCTTGCGATTCGTGCAACATCCCTAAACACTCTGCATTCCGATCTTGCAACTCATGTAGCTGAAAGAGAAGAGAGACTATTACACGATGCCAGAAACCTTCAAAGAAAAGGCAGAACGAAACTTAATTAACTCCTACAAAAACCTGCAACAACTGATTCAACACCTTAATACTTTTCCAACTGCACAGCACATGCCAACACCTGGAATGGACAATAGCTAGCATAGCACCTGCACCGATATAATGGTGAAGCATGAAGTCCAGATTAAGACCCGAAAGAGGAAAAAGCACCGCAAAACACAGCAGAAAACTCTGCAAATACAGTAACTGCTGATGCAAAAGAAGCAAAAAAAGAGAACTTCCTTAAAATTTAATGAGCTCCAGTATTGTTGATATAATCAGTAACATTCGTACTAAAATCCTCTTTTTCTCATAAGTACTATGAATCGTAAGACCGCCCTACTTGGAACACATTCCTTGCATTTCATATTCCTTTGAACTACAAAAGTATTTGTGTAGACTTATATAATTATTCTTTTCTGTCAATCATATGACTCCAACCACAATGAAAAATGAAAAGCCTATAATGAAAAAAAACAGTGGTTCCCATCCTCTCTCAGTTTTCTTCCTCTCGTATCCTATTCCAAACATTTATGTGGGGGATATTTATGGGGGGGTTGGAACTAGATGATCTTAAGGTCCTTTCCAACCCTAACTATTCTATGATTCTGTGTAAATGTGTATATATATATATATATGTATACGTTTTAAGTACCTCTGCTGTGAGTTGTCTCTGAGCATCTTTGGAAGCTTGTAAGTGAAGTTTCAGCTCTTCCTTTTCAATCACATGCTGAAAGCACAAAGAGGTGCTCATCATTTTCTCAGCCAGTTTCCCCCAGTTGATCCTCTGACACACTTTCCTGAAACAGCCACTCTCTTGCAGTGTAACCCCATGACTTGCAAGTCAAGTTTTACCTGCTGTAAGCACTGGTGTGCACACATACACACACACAGACACTCTTCATCAGAATTCTCTTACTTCTTTGAGTTTATGTTGAAGATCAACGATCTGAGACAAGAGGGATGAAATCTCTTCCTGGTAGCGAACCAACTCCTCACTCTTCTCTGATAACTCCTCTGTTATTCTACAGATTTGAGCATTTGTTTGCCCTACAAAACATAAAAGTAATTTAGTAGAGAGCTTTTCCTAACATGATAAAAACACAAACCAAACACAAAATCCAGGAAAGAACAGTGAAAGCAAACACCAATCTGCAACGTAACCAATACTCTAGGAAATCGATTCTTATGTACTATTCTGATAGTACATAAGAATAGGTGCCTTTGAACATCCATAAGGAAAAGTTGAATGGTGAGAAGGAGGAGAAGAAGAAAGCTGCTATAAACAATGTCAAGTTACACACTGGCTCATGACAAGGCCAGATTTGGAATATGCTGAAGAAGTCAGCCTTTGAGTTGATCTTGTTATTAACTACCATTTCCTGTAAGCAAAGACGTTTTGTCAGACCACGTCAATTATTAGCATACACCTATTTAGCTCTTGATTCTGGTCACTATCTATTCCCCAAAGACCTACTGTATACAATTTCCTGTTTCTTTTTTGCTTTGAGCAAGCACTTCATCAAATGATATGGCAAAGCAACTCTAAAAGCCAAAATACTGTTATGCGGTTAGTTTGGCTTGTACACTTGCCCTGGAAGTATATCGAAATCATATTAATTTTGACCAATCTTACATAAAGGTGATACCACAAATTTAGTGGTTATTATACATCACATGTTTACTGCAGAACAAGATCCTGCCCATGGACCGGCGGACGTTTAAGCTCACAGTCAAATACTTTTCTCCTTAAGATACAGATTTTGACTGGACATACTTCAAGAGAAGATTGTTTCTGTGAGTCAAAAGTACCTAGGATGCTCGTATGTGCTACAGAATTAGACAAAACAACAATCACAGATATTCTCATAGGAGATCTTATATGAAGTACCTCCTATTTGCAAAGGATATGTATTTTCTCGGAGAGAATAACAACCAAGTATGCATCAATTCATAGTATTTTATGGTCATCTGGAACAAGAAAAATCAAGCAGCAACCTAGTCTTCTTTATGGTGGTTGTATAGAAAAAAACCCATCTTAAAATATAAGCTTAAGGTTATGCACAAAGGAAGGAGCACACATCAAATGACTATAGATAAAAAAATTGTACCACCAGGTACACAATCACCACCCAAAAAGGATTGTTTCTTATTGTTTCAGAATACTTAACAGGCATTTCTATAAGAGCAGCTGCCAATTATTTGCAAATGAGTACTCCCCACAGCACATATGGGCAAGTGTTCTAGAAAATTTAAAGCATTCATCAATTGAAGTGCTTTGGTTCACAATATGCATTTAAAAAATAAACTAATGTGTTTATAGGTACATAATAATTTAGAATGAGCATTTAAGAGTCTGTGCACTGATACATTTCAGTGTCAATTGTGCAAAATGCTCTATTCAAGAAGTGTATTTTGTTGATTTTCCAGTGTCTGTAGGCTTCCATTTAGGAGTCTTATGGACATTAAATACCATGTTCATTTTCTCTCTCTAAACACAGTACACATACCTTGAGTTGGATGTCAAGAATGAAACTTGATGAAATATAGAAACAATTTTGCACTTGGGTAAAGAGCAAAACTTGAATAATTGGCATAAATTACAGTGATAACTACGAAGCTGTAGACACTAGGTATTTAAAATACCATTTTGGCATTGCAAGATACAGCCTGGATACTCACGCAGCTCTTTGACACAGTCGTTGACCAGCTGCTGTTCCTTCTCTTCATACGTAATGGTTTCTGTCTTCAGATGGCAAGCCTTCAAGAAAATAATTGGCATTCCACTTTCAGTTTAGCTATACATATATTAATGTTATAATTTCTTATTTCTAAAATTCTTGAAAGTGAAGAGCCTCCCCTCTATCACTCCTATGAATCAGGATCTGATCCATGTCCTTGAATTGCATGGGTCTTTTGAGTGAAAGACAGATAAGACGAACAAAACCTGACCTCTTGCTTCTAATAAAAAGAATGTTGCAAAATCATGTAATTTGTTAGAGAAAGTAAACCAATACACAGTAATCAGAGTAAGCAACTGAACTTGCTTCAAAACTTCTTAAGGCAAAGAAGTTTTGAAAACTGAATAATGTTAGCCATATCTTTTATGGCATTGAAAAGATCTCAGTAGAGCAGCTTTTCTCCATATTCCCCAACTAGTCTATCTAGATTGTAAATTTTCTGGGCCAGAGACTGAGTATCACAACAGGTCTAAATAACATCCAGCATACTACAAACCCCACTTCCTTTTCAGTTCTGAAGATGATGGGAGGTTTAGATCGGATATTAGGAAAAACTTCTTCAGAGAGAGGGTGATCAGGCATTGGAATAGGCATTCCAGGGAAGTCATGGAATCACTGTCCCTAGAAGTGTTCCAAAAATGTGTAAATGAGGCCCTCAGTGATATGGTTTCCTGGTGGTATTGGCAGTCCTGGGGTAATAGTTGGACTTGATGATCTTAAAGGTCATTTCCAACCTAGTTGATTCTATGAATTTATGATTCTATGATAATACTGTTCAGGTAAGTCTTCTCTATTCAGGACTGTTTACCACTGACACATCAAAACACTCAGTAAATGGGTTTAAAGATTATCCAAGGAAGTAGAAGTACTGCTACACAAATGGAGACAAATACACTTCTTTACATAATGCTACCCCATGGGGGGAAAAAAAAAAGGTTATTTGAAGTCAGTGAACACTATGTTTTATCACAGAATTATAGCAGTCTCTTTTCAACTCCAGCCATTGGTTCCATGACTTTCACAGCTATTATTTTGTCTGGCCATTTAGCCTGTACCCTTGGAAAGGCACAGTGTCTGTATTCATGTTTTATACACAAGACAGACCAATTAAAATACAGAGACTAATCATATTGTCAAAACCAAGTCTTTAAAAGAATATGAGTAGACCTTATTAATCCTTATAATTGAATACAGGCTGACCAAAACATAATGGCAACACTGTGGAATTCCCAAAATACTACTACTCACAGTCAGATTATAGCAGAACAGGTCGCACAAGCTTAAGGGCCTTATGGGTCCATATACTTTTGCTGGGTGCTTACAGATGTTCCTATGTTCTTTCACATACCATAACAGGATTAAGGAAGGACTACTACAGGACTCTGGAGGTAATGAGGGGTAGTGAAGAAAACAGAAGGATGTGTGGGTGGAAGGAAAGTGTTTGGGTATGATTTCTGTATAGAGATATGAAATAGTTATATACTTCAAGAGAAACCCAGATGCTGGATTTTTTAACCATCCTGATCTATTTTACATCCAGCATAGACGGTATACACTGTAAGTAGGATATACCTTTGATCGGAGAGCAAGGTTCTCCTCTTCCAGCTCTCTGAGTTTTTCTTGCAAGACATCCAGCTGCAGCAGATCATGTGGTACACTGAAAGACTCATTGAAACGAAGTGGTGTAGAACAGCTGGAATCTGTTTCACTCTCCTCAGAAGCAATTGATACAATACGAAGCAGGTCATCCTTCTTTGACAGCTCATGCTGCAGCTGGTTAACCTATCACAAAAGAAGATGACCAGCATGTGAAATATACTTTAGCTATACAATATTGCAGTGTATTAATTATGCAGCCTCTTGGAACATCATTGCTCCAGTCTAAAATAGGATTAAAAACTAACTCACAGGTCATGATCAATTTATTTACATTTGCACACAAGATTGAGCCTCTATTTATTTTATAGGAAGTTCACAAAATTGTAACTTTAACACTGTAAGGGAGACTGAAAATTCAAGGTAACACAAGAATGGACAACAAAACCTACTTTTTTAATAATTTACTTCAAAATGATTTTCCAGCTGCTTTAATACACGTTTACATTTTAACATACTATCATTATGATAATGACCATTTTTTTGAACTGTAACTCCCTGGTACCCCCAGGCTATACATTAAATGAACTGTAGGACAAATGAAAACAAGAAAAGAGACCGATCTCATTTAGATATGTTTTATATTGCATATCTAAATTTTTGTACAAATACATAAGTTTATGCTGTCCTACAGCTAATCACAAGTATGTTTTACAAGTATGTTTTTATTACCAGCATACTATTTTATATAACCAGCTGAATTAGATTAGTGGGAGGTGTCCTTGCCCATGGCAAGGGGGTTGGAACTAGATGATCTTCAGGTCCTTTCCAACCCTAATTATTGTATGATTCTATGAATTGATTTCACTGTACTTAGACTGTATATGCTGACCCCAGGGTTAAAAAACTCAGGATACCTTATCATTTGTCAACTACTACATTCCTTTTTAAGAAAGAAAAACTTAGAAAAGATTAGATTGAGAGTCTGTGCTTGAAGAGATGGAGAAAAGACCTTAAGAAGAATTCAATTTTCATTAGATTTCATTTACCTATTTATTCTTGGTGTAAGCATGCTATTAAGCCAGCTCATTTTCTGGCTGTTTCCTCTCCTGTGAAGTTGTTATGTAGTAGGTCATATCAGACACCAGCTACGTATTTTGACTTAGATTATTAGATTCTTAGTTTAATGGTGTGGTATCTGACTGATGGTCAAAACAACCACTTTGAAAATGCAGTCCTGCTGTAGATACATCATAATACCTAACATTCTCATAATTTCTCAGTAATTACAACTTGTAGTCTTCACAGTCAATTCTTGGACTAAAAAAGCTGACTGAACAATGACAATTAGGAGAATGACATCTAAGCATACTTCTAGTAGTTTGAGAGCTGCAATCACAATGTCTTACCATCACTAATAAAATAAAAAGAAAAAAGAGAAAAAAAGGAAAAAATAAAAAGAGGGGAGGGAAGATCACTCACTCGATCTAGAGTTTGCCCTAACTGTTCTTCTAGTGCTTCATTCTGTTCCGTCAGCAGGTGGTTTCGCTTAAGGAGGGCTTGTCCAATTCGAGCTGCCAGTTCCAGGTCCCGATCTTTCTGCTCACAAAATGAGAACCAATGTCAACTTTTGATCAGATAAGGTTTACACTCAGAGTAGTTTTAGATTTTTCTAGCTGTCGTTTAATGAATCACCACTCTGAGATTCCCCTTCACTCTCAAACAGATCAACATTGTTAAAACAATGACTAATGCTTCATCATTTGTATCCTGAACATACGCACAACTGGGTTTCTTAATACAGCACATTCTCTTCCACAGTCATGTGCAGTAACGGGGCGAGGGGAAAGCACCAAACCTGGGGATAGTTTCGGTTTTTGTCCTGAGTACTGGAGATGTTATATGGGCTCTGTTAAATCACATGAAGAAGCAACATTAACTTAGGCCTGCAGTCTTTCAAGTGACACTTTCTCCAGAACAGGCTGCTCAACTTGAATTATGATGACATGTTAGAAGCAAAGGAACAATATAAAAGTAGAAGAAAGCTGTTTCTTTCTTACACTCACTGGCTCCATGAGTGACCATAGTTTTGCTGATTTTTATTTAAATGGGCAGCTTCTCATTACCTATGTATTTGATAAGCAGCTCCTGAAGATAACTGAACCAAAACTTTCAGTAGCTGAAAAAGCCCCTCCTTAAGTAAATGTCCTCAAGTATATTAACACTGCATTACAGAGATGAGCATACCTCAGCTAACAGATGTTTGACCATGTCAGCATCAGTGTAGGCTTTCTGCTCCACATTATCTGTGCCAAGAATTGAGAAGAGAGAAACATATTTACTAAAGTAACTTAAGAACGAGATGACTGCTGGGGAGGGAGACAGTTAAAAATCAGAGGAGGATGTTTACATACAAACACAGTAGTTACTTGGTTACTAAAAGTAGCAGAGGCTATGAAAATGCATCTTTCAGAAATAAGAAATAATACTCATTTGGGAGACTGATACAATGAAGTACTGAACATTTACAGCTTTCAGCAATATTAGCTAAAACTTCAGGTACTCGCACATCCTTTAAATTTAGGAAAAGGAGAAAAATCTCTTAAGATCAACTTTTTGAATACAGCTAAACCATTAAATCATCAAACCTGCTGTGGAAGAGGGAAGAGTATATTGGAGCATACCCAAATATAGCTGAATACATCTGCAGACTTTACCCTTGAAACAAAACTCCCAATAGCGTGTGTGACATGTAAATATGAGAAGAACGGAGACCCCAGAGACTAATCATGAAAATGTCTTTATTAAATGCTTGATCATCTTGGAAACAGCTTAAAAGAAATGGGAAAATGTATGTCTGCATTTTAGATGTAGCTGTAAATCCTATCTTACTGATAAGAGTGACTGACATTAGAAGAGCCTGTACAACTGTTAAAGAACTCAGAACAAGTAGGATACGAAAAAAGGGACTGAGTGAAAAATAACCAAAGCATGAAGAATTTGTGACAACTCTGAAACACAAAGCACTGGTCTGCTCTAGTTTTTGTCTTGAAAAATAGAAGATGCTAATAAAGGAGAAATCTTAATTACCTTGTGCAAATTTGTGAGATCCAGCCAGGGAAGAGGAAGGAAGTTCAATAAGAGCTACAGTGACAGAAAAGGAAAGATACAGCGGGGGGGAAGAAAAAAGAGGAGAAAGAATTAAAATGTAGGGAAATATGTGATTTTTTTGCATGCATCCACCACCACCAAAACATAAATGCACGTGCAAACACAGTTTTTATACTAGTAAATCTTTCTTAGAACTTTTAAAGAACAATTTAAACACGATTCCCTTCAGGAGCAGAATTATACATCTCACTTGCAGGTGATGGATGCTTGTCCTTGTCTAAGTCCAAGAGAAATCTGCTAGTTTCACTTTATGGAATCAAGATCATGAAAGTAAAGAAGGCAGCAATACAAATTTAACAAATACAGAGTATCTGCCTCAACTGAAGGTCTAAGTTAACCTGTTTTCAAACCAATTCCATCATCACTGCACTGCAAAATGAGATCACTATGGATTTGGTGTAGATCTATTTTTGAAGATTTCCTTGACTCTTCTACCTTGTTTAAATCTGATTCATAATCTGAATACATAGTACTACTGGCTCACAGCTTTTTTTTGTTCTTGTTGAGAACTGCATGCTCCGATATAAGATAGTGAAGTGCGAAGCTGAAGTGCATACTAAATTTATTTACATATGTTATGAGCTATGTATGTCCTTTATATACATAATGTCCATAATTAACCTTTTAAAACATAACACTAAGGGGCTATGCTAGGAACAAAGCCAAGTTGTGTTTCAGCATACAAAGAAGTTTTCTTGTAGTCTTGAAAGACAGCAGAACAGAAAGAACAATGTAGAAGAAAAAGGTTTACTTCATTCTTTCAGTAAGGTTTTAACACAAAAAGAACTCATACTAACAAAACAGACACTTTTTATCAATCAGATCAGTAGACATAAAAACCCAACACATGCTGTTCAACTATTTAGGAGCTCTGAACTCACAGTCATTTACTAGTTGTATTTCTAAGCAGGACAAAAATAGAAACTCTTCACAAAATTTAAAGTACTCATCTATCAGTAGAATAATGTGTGTTTGGGAAGTCAGTTTTACTGTACCGCATGGTTACTGATACTTGGTTGCCGAGAGGGGACTCCAAACTCATCTGGCTTACTAGTATTAGGAAAATTCACTACAAATACATAAGTTTCAGCCATTACACTCAAAATATTATAGCCAGCTCTCCTACAGTAACTGTTCCCACTAAATGATTTCAAGTTAAAAGTATGTATCCTAAGTCACCTTAATAAAGGTGACTTAGTCACCTTAATAAAGATTTACACACAAGGTCCTAAGTCACCTTAATAAAGATTTACACACAAGGTTACTCAGGTAGGTAGGTTCCTAAAATTCAAAGCTAATATATTTACTCTGATAAATTAAATCACAGAACTAACAGCTTCAAAACTTAGCTCTATGTATACACAACCTTGGTTATTTGTTTCACAGTACAGGATCAAAATAATACACAGTTTGTTATAACTCTCTCTTGTGAACACGCACACATGCAATCTCTCTTCACTCACATTGCCAAGTGAAAGCTGCAAGCAACTCTTTGTTTCACTTAATATTCTTACTCTGTTGTGCCATGTCCTTTTATTCATACACACAGTAGTACTAAAGACAAATGTTTTGTAGCTCAGGGCTTCTTACGCTACCACAGTTGAAGTAGAACACATTCTTCCACCTCACTGAAAATACTGCCAATGGGAACTCAACTGGTCATTGGATAAACCTTCTACTAGGCAGCAGGAGTCATAAAAAGAGGAGGAGCTCAAGTACAGTAACTCTTGTGTTGGTGGTGGTGGTTTCTATTTGTCTCTTGAATATCAACTACAAATTCCCTCAAACCATGAGTTTAGCATTCTCTTTAGAAAAGTGATAAAAATGTTTCCATACCAATATGGTAAGGAGCAGAGATACACATAAAACCCCCAAGTTATGCTTCAAGAGTACGATTGTCACATTTATTGCCTAACTTTTCACCTAACAAGCTATTCAGCAATGATTATAACTACATCTTGATTCATGTCTGTATTTGTCTGGGATCTTCCCAGTATCTCCCTGTAAGCTAATATGATGATTACTACATTTATCCCCTTCAGGCAATTTCTAGGAGACACATAAGCCATATTTATCTTGAGCTTATATGACTCAGCAGTTGTGACGGTGTTCTTAAATGATACAGTTAGTTCTGTATGCAATGCCTAACAGTTATCTTTTAACTTAATCGCAGTTATTGTGACAGCTCATTTATGATAATGTCAAGAAAGCATTTATGGCAACTGGCCAAAAAATTCTCACTAATAGTTTACTATTTCCACAGGACACTTTCTATAGTTGAAAAGAATTCTTACTAGGTTAAAGAGAAAGACACCACTTTTTGTAGTACCTTTATTGCCAAATAATATATGACTGCTTTCATCAAAACATTATCGATCAAACCTCTCCACTGCATTTGGAAATGCAGGCTCACACTGCCTGAAGGTCCTTCTCTCAGAGCTCTGTGCTTCACCACACTTGAACAGCAGGTGTTGACCAGAGAGCTTCAGCAGAGCCAAATCTGATGTAAAGTTCCTTCCAGCACTGGCAGACTCAGATCCCACCTCTTTATAATTAAAACTTAGAAGCAAGTACACACCTCACTGCCTATGCAACTGCTTCCAGTCAGCAACTAAAAGAATCATTTATGCGTTCAATATTATTATTATAAGACTAATAATAACCATTAAGCGGCCTTCCAAAGCCGCTTTCCACAGTTGAAAAGAAGAGTTCCAAGCCTGCAAGTTCAAGATTGCTTTAAATTGTCAAATACTGCATTCTTAGGAGGCAATATTTTACTTACTCATTTGCTATATACCCTGGGTAGAGGCTCAAAGCACAACTAATAACAAAAACTTTTCAGAGGTGCCATGTACAAGGAAGATGTAATCATTACAGCTGTATACAAATACCAAGGTTGCATATAAATACAAAGTTGCCTCTCCCAAGTAGTTTGTTCTAACAGTTCCAGTATATGGAGGAAACAGGACTTCCCCCATTTCTGTAAAGTGACTGTAATGCATTCATCTCTTCACATGGAAACACTTGAAACTACAGGCAAGTAAGCATTCAGTTCTTTTGGTAGCTTTCTATATATCTTATTTTTAATAAATTAAAGGTTTCTTGAGGCGAGTGGAATCTGCCTGTTTTCTTCCTTATGACCTGCTAGGTTTAAGTTAAGTATTTCCAAAACTGGAAGGCAGTGATCAACACTGATCTAGTACCCAACTATCTGGCATTCACAACATTTCTGTGTTCAAAAGAAACCATTAAAAGCATTTCAAAAGCAACACTGACCAAAAACATTAGAGCAAACTTAATTAAAAGTACTACAGCCTCCCTAACGTACCTGAAAACAGAGCTGCCACATACTCCATACTTCTTGCAATGCATCTGATCTATCGCAATTCTAGGTTCCTGCCCCTTTTTCACTATCACGTTTCCACTCTTATTTCTGTGTGAAATCTAATGATCAGGCAGTTCGTAGGACATGCTAGGTCAGCCCTTAGAATTGCACTGCTGAACTACAAGCACTTTCCCTGAAAAAAGCTTTTTATTCCAGCTGTCTAAAGCTTTCTGGATTTGACCACTATAATATCAATAATATTTATCTCATATATATAGTTTTTTCTTCAATAGTCAGAAAAAAATATAGCCTAGGCCCAGATATACTCACTCATGTAATGGAAGGGCTCCTCATCACGAACTGGAGAAGAGATTTCAGGAAGATGGCTGTGGCAGGTAGAGGATTGAACCCAGTCTTGATTTTCATACAGATACAGAGAGTCCACTCGTAACTTGTAATCCGGCAACTGTTCTTCTAGCATGCTCACCAACTCTACCTCAGGAAGATCCTCACTGGAGCAGACATCTGAAAGTGAATAAATGCCAATAACAGTACACTTCTATTAAAAATGACATTTACTATTGCTATAGTTGCATACATTCTGTATTCAGTAAAATAGTTTATAAACCTTCAGTACATTTGAAAATAATTATTCTATACTGGACAAACTATCAGGATACTTATCAAATCAGCACTTGATTTACATTGTGGTATCTGTAATTTGCTCATTTCCAACTGACTCCACAACTTCCTGGAAAGCTGGTTTAGCCACAATCCCCTCTGACTTCTTTAATATGATGTATGGAGTAAGTTTCCATTTCTAGCCTTTCCTCTTCATTGAGCTAAACTACAGAACTACACTCTACCACTACTGATTTTCTAACATTTCACTGGCTTGGGTATAGTTACACTTCCCTTTTCTGAAGGAAATTCAGTTTTCTTGTTCTTCTGCTTATCTTCTTGCTTGGCAATGAGCATAGGTGTAAATAATCTTAAAGTAACTACAAAAATGAACAGAATAATGCCTTGAAATCAGGGAACAAATATAAAAATACATTATTATGATACAGAATCACGCTTTGAGAAACATGATACTCAAAGTCCAGGAAAGGAAGTTTACCACTTCCTTTGTCAAGCTCCCCCCTTAATCCCTTCACAATTACTGGGGGAAAGCCCCACCAAAACAAAACACAAAGAAACATTAATTCTAAGTTGCTAAAATACTGCATATTGAAGGCACACAATGATTTTCTTTCCCACGTTTCCACTAAAGATGAACACTATCTTCAGTAACCTTCAATGGAAAAATGCCAATGTTGATTATTGACACTGAGAACTTTTACAAATGACATTTTCACAACAGAAGCTGATTTTACAAGCTAGTTAAAAGGACTCACCATTTTTGTTCATTTGTTGTCTCAGAGAAGCAATGCAAAGAATGTGAAACTTAAAAGACTGTTTTCAGGTTGGTGCTCTGTAACATGTTAGATACATTCACACTTTGTAACAGTAACTTTTCAACTTACCAGAGATGCTCTCCAAGTCCCTGTGGTCAAAATTCATGAGTCCCTTCTTCACAGTTCACTTCTTTGGAAATAGCATTCTATAGTCAGATTGTGCACTGTCCCTTTATTGCTTTGGTAGAAAGATGGCTTTGGTCTAAATACAGAGTAAATGAGAGCCATCAAGCCACTGAGACACTTAACAAATTCAACATCAGCTCACTTCTGTAGACTGGTTCTTACTCCGGACTGACTGCTATTTAAGGACATGCTTATCTCATCTTGGCTGCTACTGATCATAAGTATCTATAGTATATTTCATGTAAGCTTCACAAACTTCTCAGCTCAGCCATCATCTAGAAAGAAAACAAAGAGAATGCCAAACTTTAACAGAGATAGCTCTTTCAAAGGAGATAGGTAAATTAATGTCTCAGTCCGAATTTCCTCCCTGTACTACAACCCTAAGAACATTAATTCCCAGTTTACATACTGCATTTAAAATGTAGCATTAAAATATGTCTTTTCTCTGCAGACATAGCATGTTGGGCTCAGTGCACACTTTGTCAATTACCTATTTATCTATACCATTCCTCCTCTTCATATAATAGTGTATGACAGGTTTGTTCACTGAAATGAGATATTTCCCTTTTACTCTAAAGGCCAGCAGCTCCATCTAAACAGAATTTTACTTCAGGCTACTACATTTATTTAAAGCAATGGATTCTAAAGGCAGGACTTCAAACCCATCACTCTTAGCATTTTGATTGTTAAAACAACCCTCAAACAACTAAACATTTTACAGTACTGTTTGCTTTAATCTCTTCCCCTTTAGAAGCTCGTTAATTAAAAATTGGATCTATGAGACAATTATTTTGTGGATCATGAGAAAATTTATGTTTCCTCTTCAGCAGGGACTCACTTAAGTCAGAAATGAAGCTACCATGACTAACTGAGATAACCTAGCAGAACAGTTTAATAAAGCAATAATTCTGTTGTTCCCTTGTCAAGATTGATCACCTTCCATGTAAAATACCAGAGCAGTCCTGGGTGACCAAAATATATAAAATTGAAAAGAACTCTGAAGTCTCATTTTCCCTCTCCCTACATTACCTTGAAATCTTATATCAATTTCAAATTTGCTTGAGCATGTCCCATCACCAAGCACAACAATCAGAGGTTCATCTCGCTGTCTCTGGCAACCCCTCATTTGACAATTTTGAAATAGATAGTGCAGGAGCTTTTTAAAGAAAGCCTAGCTCCTGCCAGTTTATCCACTTGTAGACTTTGTCCAGAGACCAAAAAAGCACTTTATTAAGATCAGCTCATACTTGTGAGCTTTATCTTCTTGTTTCGTCATTTATTTCTTTATTTGTATTACACTTTATTTACCAGTTTTAATTGTTATCCATATATAGACAATTATTAAACCCAGTAAGACTGAGATTTCAGAAGCATCTGCTGTCTGAATGCACAGCTGCTTCCAGCATTAGTGTGTGATTTTTTGAGAGGCTGTTTTTTAAATGGATTACTGAAAAGCATTAACTGCACCCACACCCTTCTAAACCAGCTCAGTACAGCAGAATATGCTTATGAAGACTGCTGTAGATCCACACAACTAAGACGATGCTACCATGTAATAAAAAGAGTCAAAAGAGACAAAGTTAAGCAGCATAGGACAGTTTCTTCACAACTCTCAATCCTTTTGTTTGAGTTTTAATAATGTAAAAATGCATGCTACATTTTCTCAGGATTGGATTTAAATCTCTCTTTCCGGTACTGCAAAGCAGAAATAGAATTTATTGCGGGTCAATCTCAGTTCAGCCAGAGGGTGAAAAAAAAGGAAAAAGATAAAATAATTTGGCTCAAAGTTTTCTGGAGCATCAGGCCAACACGGAGCTATTGAACAACCTCATTTGTAAAACCTTGGAGAAACTTGCAAGATAAGCCAACACCATAAAAGTTAATGCTCACATTTCCAATGCTTCTCATAGCTTTAGTTTAGTATGCTGCGAGGCAACTACTTCTCTTGAAATTCACCCAGCTAATGCAATGTGCAGTACCACCCTGAAAGTAACTCCATGACCTTTTTATTCTGCAGCTGTAAAACCATGTCCTACGTGCAGATGTCTCCTGCAAGTTACAACCATAATTAAATACATTTGGATAAAACCCATAAAATTTACAACATGGTTTTAAAATACATGACCATGCTATAAAAAAATAGTCTAGAAATTAAAACTATTAAATCACACAGAAAGACACATCCAAAACAGAAGCCAAAAAAATTTGCAAGGTATTATTTTTAAACTTGATTTATAAAAATTATGTCAAATGTCAATTTACTATATCCACACAGATGTACTTTTCAGTTTTGTCCCCTACTCCCTCACATGCCAATTTCCCATTGATGTTTGAGTCTTTTACAAACAGATTAATTGAACATGCTAAAAACAAGGGGAATTCAAACACTGGAGAAGGGCCTATATGCAAGAGTGGTGCTCTCAGGCGGCTTTCTTCAGGGAAAGCTCAAGAAAAACAGAAATATCAAACAACATTTTATATACATACATACATACATACCTGTCTCAATACTCATATTTCTGTGCTCACTAAATCAAATTTTATTCCATGATGTGTGTTTCACATTTCTCCTGGTTTCAGCTGAAACAGAGTTAATTTTCTTCCTAGTAGATGGTGTGGTGCTGTATTTTGGCTTTAGTATGAGAACAATGCTGATAATACACCAATGTTTTATTTATTAACTAGTGCTTACCCCAATTAAGGACTTTTCAGTCTCTCATGCTCTGTCAGTGAGGAGGTGCACAAGAAGCTGGGCAGGAGCACAGCCAGAACTGAAATAGCCAGAGGGATATTCCATACCAGAGAACCATGCTCAGTTTATAAACTGGGGGAAGTAGGCTGGGGGAGGGCTGGTTGCTGATGGACACTGGCTTGGTATCAGTCATGAGGTGGTGAGCAATTGTATTGTGCATCACTTGCGGTTGTGTTGGGTTGTTTTTTTTTTTTCCATTGGGGTGGCCAGAGTTCAAGCCTTCTTCTCTCTTGCTCTCTATTTCCTATTTTTATTATTGGTTTTATTTATTAAATTATTCTTTTCTCGACCCATGAGCATTTCCACTTTTTCTGACTCTCTTCCCCATCCCACTTAGACTGTGATTGGGGGTGAGTGAGAGGTGCCTGGTACTTAGTTGCTGGTGGGGCTTAAACCACAATGACATTTCCATTATCATGTGGCTTGAAACAGTAAGCTAAAACCAGGAGTACCTATAGCTCACTTAAGAAAAAGATGTCTTATAGAAGTGAGAATTAGTCCCTGGCCTTTTGCATTTGCCCCATGGAATCCAAGCTGCTCTGAATTTTGCTAGATCATCAGTGCATGGAAAATGAAAAAGAAACTCCAAAAAGAAAGGCAATGCTGGAGCCTCTTCATACCATGAAATACTTTTAAAGTGTGGAGGGCTATCACTTATGATGCAAGCAATATTCTTACTGTTCACCCATGGTGTAACAAGACCCGACAAAACTCCCAATGAAAACTGTACAAAAATGAAAGCATAAGCAACAAAAAAAAAAAGAAAACTAGGATTGGAAAAACATCTTAAAAGCATTATGTTGTGGTTTAAGCCATAAATCAGCCACGCAGTTTGTTCACTCACTTCCCCCTTTTTCTTCCCTCTGCTCCTGGAG
>JAOEHY010006083.1:0-40804 GCA_025447955.1 Psilopsiagon aurifrons | reverse complement strand
AAAGAGCGAGAGCAATGCAGGTGGCAGCGTTGCAAAGTGTACCATCTGCAGAAGAGGTCCAGCAGCATTTTGCAGACGGGGGAAGCGCGTCCCGCCAGCCGGGGGCGATGAGGGCGGGGGATCGAAGGGACGCGGGGTGAAGGAGCGGGTGTCGCCGCGCCCTGCCCTGTCCCGTCCCGTGCCGTGCCTGCAGCTGCCGCGCAGGGCAGCCGGGGGAGCTGTGTGAATGACATTACCGTGTGCGTTTGCGCTCTCTCCATCACAGCTTTTCGGTTAGGGTCAGAGGCGGGCAGAAAGCTGCCGCAGGTCCAACAGCGCTGCGTAGAGGCGAACGTGCGAGTTAGGCCTGTCCTCCGGTAACCCGGGAGCGATTTCCCTGCGGCTGCCTGTAATCTCACCGAGTTCCCACTTCAAGACTTCTCTCAGGCTCATGCTACCTGTCACTCACCTCCTTCACGTTACCTATATTTGGGTCCCATAGTCAGAATTTTACTCTAATAATATTAGAGGTTTTGTCACTAAAAGAAAGGAAAGCCTTTGCACCTCTTTTGCCCTGAGAATCCAAGAAGCCAAACCAGCCTGGCACTAGAGGGAAACAGTTCCCTCTTGACGCCGTGCGGGTAAAGCCTTTTCCTCCTAAGACCCCCGTGTTACTTGACAGGCGTTCTGCTGTTGTTTGTCTGACCAGCTATTAGTGAGTCGCTTATCTGACTCACTGCCTCCGAGGACATACTGAAAGGCGTTTCAAGCTTTTTGTAACATATATAAGAAAAGGAATGTTATTTTGACATGTAAGACTGTTAATCCATGCTGCCAGTGGATCCTGCAAAGCAGCACGTGCTCGTCTGAAGCACCCATGATACCAATAACATTGCTTTGGGAAAAAAAGGTCATTGGAGTTCACATTTTCTGCTGAAGCATGAGTTGGTAGCTCTCCAGTTATATCCGTGTAATGAGTTATGACAAAAATTTTAAAGTCAGTATCATTTATGTCAAGATTTGGAGCTCAGTTGAATTCTCTTTGTCAGTTCAGTATAGTTGAATCCTAAATCTGGTTCAGGTATTTCGTGGGTAATTGGTTTGGGTAATTAGCGGGAGATGAAAACACCAGGCAGGCAGGTAGGTAGGTGGGCATTGCTGAGGAATGGGAGGGAGCAGCAGAAGATGTGTGGGTGATCCCACCGCTGGTGATGGCAGGGGAAGGTAAGCACGCCTGGGTGGAGGTGTGTTGCCATCGCTGCTCCCTAGCCTTGCACCCAGAGCTCTGCCATGGCACTGCCCTTGTTCAGGGGAGCACGTAGTGTGGTGCTCATTTCTGTGTCGCACACAGACACTTTTGAAGGTGCTGCTGCAGTGGCTGGTCTGGGCAGAGCAGCCTGCGTGTAAACAGGGAGCAGCCACCTCTGCTTTGGTGGCATGGCAGCCTCCTGTGACAGCCCACATGTCCCAGCAGCGATGTGCTTCAGCAGGTCTGCACTGGAGGCACGATGTCCTCTTGAGCTGCACATTCCCTACAGCCAGAGATTGTCCACTTTTGCAGTGTGTTTCTCTGAATTACAGATGTACCTCTTTCTTTTCAGCCTCAGATCCCCTCTGAAGCATGAAGGAGATGCATTGCAGCCTTGTCTCTGCAGGTTGGTCTTTTCATGGCTTTTGCAAGAAAAGATAAGACAAGACAAGGGGGAGCAACAGTCTGGCTCATAAGGAGGATCCTTGCTTTGTCTGAACAGGAGACTCTTAAAGCTTAAAATAGCTTTCCTCAGCAATTTTGGTGGCCAGGCATGATTACGGCATGGCCCTGCAGCATACTGAGCAGGTGCTTGGCTTTCACTGCACCCAAGTTATATTTTTCTGTGCAGTTTGAGCTTTGGGAATGTTTGTAAAGTGGAGGGTATGGAATGTGGCTGTTACAGTGCTAATGAGACAGTGGAGACCGGAGGGCCTACAGGCATGCTGCTAGGGGATGGAGCTGATGAATGGCAGCAAGACAGTCAACTGCACCCAGAGACATGCAGCGCATCATGCTGTGTTCCCCTTCAGGGTGACAGTACCCAAGTTTTTGGCACTTTGGCCATCTCCTAAATTTAGTTAACAAAAGCCTCAGAAGCACAGCTCTCATGGAGATCAGTGAACTAGCAAATGTTTAATATCAAATACTCTTCCATCAATTAACCTTTATTTAAAGAAAAATAACCTTTATTTTAAGAATAGAGAACAGGTGTGGATCTGTAGCACATGAGAGGATTGAACCACTAATTGTATGTGGCACCCTGTGAAGCCAGGCAAAGAGGGATTTAGAAGGCTGCAGCCAAGACTAGCTTTGAACTCTACCAGGATATAAAGGTGGGAAGGGAGAGGAATTAGTGTCTGAGGAAAACTACAGCTGTAACACACAGAACAGTCGCCTTTTAATATCTTATTTCTTGGCTTCAGCACTGCTGCCACGTAGGGTTTCTTGTGGGGCAAGTAAGAGCCACAGCATGAATACTATGCCTGCACACCAACCCATGGCAGAGTCCATTGTATGGCAGCGTAAGGATGAAGAAAGCACTGTGGGCCACAATATTTTAGTGAAGACTTGCCCAAAAATTACTCCAAACTACAAGAGAGCTGCAAACCCATCAGCAACACTCCCCCAAGCTCCATAGTGTCCCTGTAAGTTATCATCACCTCTGTAGTTAGCACAGTGAGCCATAGGTTGTAGGTGGCAGATTGAATGCTGAGGGAAAGATGGTGACGATTTATGCACCAATCCTTCCTTTGCTTGTGAATGCTGGTTCTTTGCTGGTTATACTGCAGATCAGTTTTAAGTTACATGGGCAGATGTTAGACTTCAGGTGGACCATTCAGAAAAGCTGTTGATCAGCAGAGGGTGTGAAGTTGCTTGACTGAGGCTTGCTTGGCTGCACAGTTGGTGCTTCCTGGATACCCAAGGCACCGTGCCCCTACCAGCTGGCTCCAGCAGTGCAAGGAAGCAGGGTCTGACCTCAAGGTGTGGTCACTTTGTCATCTTTCCTCAAAGTTCAGATAATGGGAGGAAGAAGGGAAAGAATACAGCTGTGAGGCTGGTAGATGATTTAAAGGGGAGAGGATTCAGCAGTTGGTTGTGTTATATATACCTTCTATATTTATATTTGCAGGTTATGCTAAGGAGAAGATGTAAGTTGTAACCTCTTACTTCTCATTATTGTGCATATTTTTTTGCACAGCCGTAAAAGCCCTCTGGGATCTTTTTCCCCAGAGCTGTGCATCTGTGGCACGTTGTATCCCCCATGTGCGGTAATGATTTTCCCACTTTCTAGGCAAATAGTTCCCTCTAGGTGGCACCAGCACCCTTCTGTTCCCCAGGAACCCGCCTGCCCTGCGCGGGGCTCCGGCTGCCCGAGCATCCTTTTTGAGCATCCTCCCACCAGCGACTCTGCGGGGTTCTCACTTCAGTCCCTCCTGGAGTTAGCTGCTTGTAGCAGTTGATAGACGCATAGCATTTGTAGGCTTCGTAATTTGGCAACTGCAAACTTTTATGAGCTGTTGAGCTGAATTGTCCTTCCTAGTGAAGATAATCCTGATTGAAAGAGGATCTTAAAGTTCCAGAATAAAAATGGGTATAAATTATTTACAATCCTGAATCTGAAGCTGGTTTGGTGAATATTATGCAAAGAGTTTTTCATTGAGAAAAAAGCCTTCACTTTTTCACAAAGGCCTGGTCCATGCAAAGGATTTTTCTATAAAATATAACTGCTTCGTAATCCTGCCTGTCAAAGGAGACCTACCCAGAAAGTTTATAGGCTGGTTTGAGACATCACGGCAAAACTTGTTCACCAAGGAGAATGGAGAGACAGCCTGAAAAGATGTTGTGCAAAAGGTGGAAACGAGGGTCAAGGCTTGGCTGAACCATAAAGAGAATGCTGGAGACAACAGACAAGGGGTCAGATCTGTGTATGACAATGCTGTACTTGTGCGGTCCACTATGTCCACACCAGACCATAATGTCTGATAACACTTTATGAAATACCTGTGGGGGTGGGAGAGCAAAGGTCTGCTGTGGAGTTTTCCAACTCAGACCGTCATATTGTTCAAAAGAATTTGTCTGCATAAGGGGCAAAAATCAGCATCGTTTAATGGCCAGCCCACAGCAGATTTCACTGAAACTCTGGACTTAATCGATTTAACCACTGATTTTATGTAGTGATTTTGGTTTGGTTTTTTTTGTTTGTTTGTTTGTTTTTGTTTTGTTTTGGTTTTTTGGGTTTTTTTTTTTTTGTTTGTTTGGTTGTTTTTTTTTAATTTGTAGGGGAGAATAGGGAATTATGCAGTCAGATACATTTTGCTGGTTGCTTTCTTCAGACTTTTTTGCCAATGAAGATTTCAATCTGCTAACAGAGCCCAAAATATCTATAGGTGGATTTCTTGGTAATCTCTGTGAGACAGGATTCAATGGGAATTTAGCACAAGAGCAACCTTGAAAGTACAAATAGAGGCCATGTTCCTTCAGACCTTTATGAGCATGCTTAAAGCCAGTATGCATGAGGATGCTAAGATCTACTCGGTTATGGGACGTGATAATCTATGTTAATAAGTTGGTTGGTACCAGCAGGTCTAGAAACTTTAATTATTAAAACATTACCCGATTCAGCTAATTAGCATAATGGGGTAAAGTCTCACACTTCTGTGATTTGTGGGAAAACAAACCAAGAAAGCCAACAGATTGCTACGTTTTGAAGTTCAAAATACTGTGCTCTACTGGCTTTAATCATTGGAAGGTAATACTGAGATACTGGGGCCAAGAAAACATAAATCACAGAGTACAGAAAAAGAGCACTTAGAGATTTGAGAAACTTGCAGTGAAATGCACTTCCTACCATTCAAGGATCACTACATTGGCTTTTAAATTAGAAAATGTGAGTGTTTCCAGTAGCTGACGAAAAGCAGGAATTACTCTCTGATAAGATGAGAGCTCCTGTGTAGGTTTGCTCCTGGGGTAAACAGTTATTTTTGCATTGCTCTTAAAGCATAATTCTTACACATGAATTCCTAGACTTCAATGTGTGACTTCTACCTCTACTAGAGCCATGGTGCAGAGACACATGATTTATTCACAATTCAGCAATGTTATTTGCTGCATTTTCACTGATCACAGCTAGCAAGTATCTTGCTGACATAGTTGACTTGGAATCTGGGACAGTTTGGAATTTCATCCTGAGAATAAAAGCAGCTTTATTACAGCTTGCATGATATGGTGTTGATCATGGGCTGGTCATGTGCTATGAAGGCTAAACCTGAGAAAGTTGTTTGCTTTATAGACCTGTATTTGGATTCTAAAAACCTTCTCATTATCTAAGGGAGTTTGTGATGGAGAAAACTATCTAAAGCTCATAGTTACCGCCAATTATTTTGATTTGCAGAATAGCTTAATAAAAAATGAATACCCCTTTATTTAAGATTATAGGTAAGTTATGGTTAAAATGACAGCAGGGAAGATGACTTAAAATTCTCAGGGATGAATCATTAATGCCCTTTGTCAAAGGCCATTGGTCCATGATACAACCCCAGGGTTTGGCAGGAGCAGAATTCAGACCCTTAATAGTAGCAAATAATTGTCTGACTCCGTACCAAAATCCTCAGAGGACATACTCACCTGTATCCATCTTCTGTATATTGTTTTATGTTATTTTAGAAATATGCTAGAACATATTTGCTTGCAAAATGATCAGGGTGTTCCTGAAATAGACAGTCTGTATTCAAGCATGGGTTCAAAAGGAAAGATTTCTCCCTGAGGTTCCTATTGAAACTTTCAGACTCAGATACTAGAGTTGAGAGTTCAGGGGTACCGATTTCCTGCTAGAGGAGAAAGGCCAGTGCTGATAACAGCCATGGAGGGCATTTAGTTTTAACAGAGCTATCAGCTGAAGAGGGAAAGTACTAAGTAAACTTGGCAGGCATTTAGAAAGGCAATATCAACATTTATGGCTCACAACTGGGAAGGGTGAAAATTTCCTCAAGGGAACAAAGACTGTATGCCACTTTGTACACTCCATGGAAATAGATGGCATTAGTGGCCTTTTCATATGCCCTCTGTGAACGAAAAGTATTTTCATGCTGATACCTGTTTCATGAGAATCAGCTCAAAACAGAAGGGAGTTTGAGGCATAGCTGCTGTTCTCTGGGGCAAGTTGTTCCAGGAGGATGAAAGTTGCTTCAAAACTATCTGAAGAGAAATCCGTTGTCTACACCATGTCTGTGGACTATTTTGTGTCTCCTTTCCATTTTGAGGTTCCTTTTCAATCAGAGGGCCAGCCTGAAAGCATGACCTATGTGTGGCAGAGCTCCAGAGCAGCCAAGCTGTAACATGGATGGGCACGGCCAGCAGCTTACTCGGCTTACACAGCCTGGAGAAGCTCTACGGTGGCTGTCATAAGGAGCCTACAGATGGTCCATAGAGGTCATTGAGAGCACGGTTCAGGCAATTGGTCTTCTTTCACTCATTAGCTAAGGGAGTCATTCACAACAGCAAGGACTGAAAACTACCTTATTTCCTAAAATGTGTTGTAGAATAATCTTAGCTATGAATTAGCTCTTTATTATGTAGAACTTGTGTTCTAATTAGGAGATTTCACCTGCCATGGAGAGAAAAAATAAGAAATCCTCAAGTTTTGGTGTTCCTAGAGAAAGGAAGGTTCAAGATGTGACCACAAATCTGGTCACATCTCAAATATCAGTATGGCCCCATTTGGAAAGAAGAGAATTGTCATTTTGTATTGCAGTGTTGTGAACATAGAGAATTCTGAATGAAACTGAGTTTGTTTCAAATATACAGTCTATACGTGGAATCCCATACCAGGACATGTATCATGGGCTATGAGTAGCAAAATCACCTTTTTGGCTGGGCATCATCTAAAGCAGATACCCCCCCTTGGTATTGAAAGCTAAGTAAAGTGTCTGTGTTCCAGAGATACTGACTACTTCAACAAGGCAAATGCTAGGTTTGAAAATGCCAGGCTATTGCCCTCTCCCAGGATGCAGATGTGTATTTTTTTCCATGTGTTGTAAGTGTTCTGCTGAGTTGTACCAAAATATGAAGACGTAGGCTTAATTCATATATCTGCTCATACTTCCCAGCAATTCTGCCTTGGGAAAGATATAGCAGCTCAATGAACCCTTACTGTCCATGACCTGTGACTAGAAAGAAATTCAAGTTTTCAACTACTAAGTACAATTAACAGCTGTAGAAACAGCTGTAGGAAATCATTTGTGTTGCTAAACTTAAACATGTCACAGGGGAAATGAAAGCTGTTTATGAATATTCATTTTTTTCTCTATTTATCCTTATTGTATAAATATCATTCTGGTAAATTAATTCTTCCTGATTAACTCAGTGCAATATCAGAAAGATAATTTAACATCTTTGTTTTCTTATTAATGTAAGTATTCACACACTGCTATAAAGGCAAAAAGGTGGTAGCACAAACAGCATGTAAGGTCTGTGCTAATAGTGTATGGTTTGTACTTCAAACTGCAAAGTTCTCTTAGCAGGACTTGATTGTAAATATATCTGAATTCAAGCTTTCAGTCTGAGGTTGGAAATGAGACAAGCTAGTGCTGGCATTGCAGTATTTCCAAATGCAGTTGTAAGAGAATGTGATTTTATGCAAAGGAAGTAAATTTTATCTGTATATTTTGGTTACAAGTCCCAGTCTAGTTCTGAATGAAACCAGGAGTGGGAATAGAGCTCCACTTTACCTTACTCATCTTCTTTTATTCTGGCAAACCCTTACTTTGCTGTGTACTTCTTCCTTTGCTGGTATATGTTTAATTTTCTATAGTCCTTTTTGCCAGCTGTTTGATCAATTTTTGCCTCAGCTTGCTTTTCTAATTGTTTTTTTCTTTTTGTAGTAACAGTTTTTAAAGGGTTTTTTTTCCCCAGTGTACTTTGTGACAAAAAATCTCTAGCAAGTATTTAGCAAGAAAGTGTTACATTAGTAATTTTAGCAATAAATATTTATTAGAGGCTTAGCACTACAAACCCCAGTGGGATTGTGATAAATATTGACTACAGCTGGGAGAGACAGTGCCTGAAGAGCACTGCGTGCTGCAGGCATGTTCAGATGCAGCTAATCAGTGATAAATACCTAGTAGGAGAGCTGAGTTTTCCTTACCTACCACATCTGTCATAAGCAGGATGGCACAGGATTAGCTCCTGATCTGGGGCACAGAATTAACTGGCGAATCTTTTCAAATGGCAATTATTTCTTTTCTGGGCAAAATAATGAGAAAAAGAAGAAGTCTGGAATTGGCAAAGCAAACCAAAGGTCATCCACAAGTTAATTACTTGTAGTGCCTTACCTACAGATTTGCACTGACACAGGCTGCTCTGTGGCTCTCTGAACTAGAGGCTAGAAAAATAAACGGTTTATGAGCGGGTAGATACGATTGAGGCATGTGGGGTCTCTGACGATAAATAATCTCAGCCCTTGTGTTCAGATACTGTAAGCAGCTTTGGCTAATGTCACAACTTACTTGCCAGATTCATTGTGTGCTGCTCAGCGATCGAGACAGCAGTTAATAAATATTCTTATTGTCCGAACTCAAAACAAAGCTGAGGTCACACAGGGCTGGCACTGTTACCTAGGAGGAGATGCAGGCTGTGCTCTCCAGACTGCTGATTTCTGGTCTGTTTTAATGAAATCTTGCCCTGACAGGCTTCAAAACCCTTGGAATGAGAGCAACAAGATGACTGTCAGAGCAATAGGGTTGTACTGTTTGCATGTGCCTCTGCCCTTTGTGCTTTGAGCACAGAGCAATGTGCTGGCTCTGCTATACCCATAGCTCTGGTGTGCTTTACATGCAGAATACCATTCCTGCCGAAATCACTCTCAGTCTTAAAGTAGTTAAAGGAAGGGAAAAAAAATGGAGATGAAAATCTCAGCAATTTGGACCAGTTTGTAAATAATTTAGGTTTTTCTTTCCAACCATGCAGCCCATAGATGCGAGAAGAAATACAGCCAAGGTAAGGTCACTAAACCTTCTAGGCTGGTTTATCGGAGATGGCACTCAGGGCAGACGGGGCACAGGGCAATAAGTGATAAGGGCTTCTCCTGCACAACCAGTCATTTACACCATTTCAGAAGGATGCAAGTGGCTCTGTCTCCTGCTCTCGTTGATGGGGATGTAAGGACAGAAGCACTGGGCATCCTGCATGGTGGGCCTGTGCCTGGTGGGCTGGCCTGCCAAGGTACATGAATGCTGCTGACCAAGAGGACAGATTGTGGCGCATCACTTTAACTGGGCAAGAGTGACTCTCCCTGATCCTTCAAATTCAGTTACCTTGAGGCTGACTTAGGTCTTATTTCAGGAGCCTCTTGCTGTTCAGCAAAGGATTAAACCCAAGCTTAAGTGGCTTTACTGAACAAGGATAGAGTTAAGCTTAGGATCTTCCTCATACTTATTAGCGTGATAGTCAGAGGTCTAGCTGTCATGAGCAGTGTATGTATGTGGGAACTGTGAAGGCCCACTGAATAGCCAGCCTGCTGCTTGTCACATTTTGATGGGACCATCTGTACAATAATCATGCCGAGTCCCTCTGTGTGCCCTTGCCTGACCTTGGACAATGGCACTTGCTTCCTCCTCGCTCCTGCAAAAATCAGTTTTAACAGTATTTCCTCTGCCTAGCAGTTCTCAGTGATCAGGAGTCTGGTGGAAACCTTGGATTTGGCGTTTCCTACCTAAACCACCCCTTTAGTTAAATTCAAATGCCAACCTGCTCAACGAGCTCCTCTGAAAATCCATCCTGGCTGAAGAAACATGCATCCAGTGTCTAGTTTTTCATTTCACTATAATCCAGACAGTTTGGCCTGTTGTCCTGCCTAATTCACCTCCTAATGGAATCAACAGCTTCCAAGTTGTTTGAGGACTCCAGGAAAAGCATAGTTTAATTCCCAACAATCCATGCTGGAGTGATGTCTGTGCTGGAGAGGCAGCTTCAGAGTTCTTCACACCTAAAAATTCAATGACAGTGGATGTTTTTCTCTGCGTGGTTCCTTCCTTTTATCTACATGCAGCATTTGTTTTCACTTACAACTAAAGAGACTTGGAAAGTGATCTGATGAACTGGAAGAGGCTACTTAGGAGGAAATGAAAATAACTCTATTCAGCTCTCTCTTACTTCCTCAAGTAGTGATTAGTGACTAGTACTAAGCTGTTATGATACAGGATTTTTGAGATGCCAGGCAGGGAAAAACAAAGGGGTTTCTGTGTAGCACTACGTTTTTCCACCCTGGGGTTTTAGATTCCTGCTTGTGGAACTGACACAGAGCTACCTCGCTGCAGCCCATCAGCATCATCAAGCCCTTGCTTGATGGGGGGCCTGGCTCCTTACACCTCACCTTGCGGCAGCTCCAGTCTGGTCTGTACTGAAACCCCTGAAATCGTCCCAGAGAAATAAAAGGGGATTCTTCATTTCTCATTGGAAATAAAGAACAGGCATAAATCTCAGCAAGAAATATCACTGTTTCTTACTTGCCTTCATTCAAATGCTGGGTCCTGCAGCCAGCCTGGCCCTCCTGGAAGGACAGTGGGGCTAATCTGAACATGTCACTGCTGAGGATCCAATGAGTTCTGACATTACAGCTTTTTAAGAAGTATTGAACTGTGGTTTGTGTCTTTCCTTTGCAAAATTCTCCCTCTTTTTCTCTCTTTTTTTCTCTCTCTCTTTTTTTTTTTTTTTTTTTTAAGCCATGCAGGAAATGTTTTGGAAGGGAGAGTCAAGAGACTTAAGTCTGGAATTTTTATGTACACCAGAAATTTAAATGTGTGGTTCAAGCTGATAAACTTACCACACCTCCTTCTATTTTCTTTATAGACTTATTACAAATATCTGGCTTGGAACCTGGATTTATGGTGTGAGCAATAGAAATATAGACCATAGAGACATGAAAAGATAAATCTTAGGAGAAGACGTGAAAGGGTGTGTTCAACTTTTAAACTGTTTCTTAATGAAACAAAGTAACAAAAAAAGAATAAGAACATTTAATTTTTAAAAATGTTTGTGTTTGAAGAAGTTCTTGACCATTAGTGATGCCGCATATGAAATAGCGGCTCTGTTTAATGCCTGAGTTGAAATTGCCTATAATGCTCAACCCTGAGTTTCTCATAGCATCACAGTCTGCATTGCTCTCAACTGGAGGTTTGTACAGAAGAAGGAACAGCAAGCACAGAGAGCTCAAACTGTATTTTTAAATTAGAACTGCCCCCAAAATTTCCCAGTGGTGCATTTAGGAGCATGTTTTTTTTGGATTCATTTGAGGTGGAATGTTTTGTGAAAATGTGTACACTTTTATGATAAATACTTGAGAAAAGAATAGATAATTCCTATTTATGTCTTTACTTTTTCTTTAAATAGTATTTTAAATAATTCTAATTATCAGAGTCTTTGTACTTCAGTTTTGACAGTTCCATGAACTCTGAAGTGGCTGTGAGCAAACAGGTCTCTTCCTTCCCCAGCAAAGATGTGAGACTTCCATGAAAGTTTAACCTAGAACATCTTTTCAGGGAAAAAGAGGACATTTACTCTTGACTTACAGATTTTCAGTGGTGGAGAATTCCCACAGCTTTTAGTAAGTTGTTCCCTTGATAAGTTGTCCTCACAGGCAAAGAGCTTGTACACTGTTTCTAACCTGAACTTGTCTGGCTTTAGCTTCTCGCTTTATGGACTTACAGTTTGATGTCCTATAGATTTAGAAATCCATCTCGTAGACTCAACACAAGTGCATGCACCCTGCTCTTGTTAATTTAGATGAGAACCACCACTTGTGTCTGTCTGTGAAAGACATAATTCCCTTATGGCTGTTCTTTGAATCACTTTCAATCTAGCAGAGTCACTCTTTGATTGCAAGCACCAGAATGAATCCCACTGTTCTGTCAGGAATTTCATCCATGCCAGATAAAGAAGAAATCTAACCTTCTTACTCAGTTTATATGACCACGAATCGCACAAGCCATCCTATTGCAATAGGAGTTCATGTTGAAATTATTATCAACCAATAATAACTGAATACACTTTAGTTTGAATAAGACAGTGTGTTCATTTGGTCCACCCAATTGATAGTTACATTGAAACCTCAAAGATTTTGCATTTTGCCATTGTATGCCACTAAAAATGTGTGGGGATAATTTTGTAAGGTCGTGTTCACAAATAACTGGATTATGTCTTAGGTCTACTATTAGGTTTCTATTGAGGGTGTCTTTGCCTAAAGTGGAGCTCTTTTGCCTTTGCAAAAGGGGATTTAAGGAAGTAAAAATTCATGAGGCATAGACTCAGGCTAACATTTTTTTGAAAAAATGTGTGCCTTAAGTCTATGTAATTCAGCCATCAAATTGCCCAGATAAATAAATAAGGATATACATTTCACTGGAGAGCTAGAAGTCCCTGGATGAGGAACTTAACTGTAGTTTGGTTTGTCTGCAGATCATCAGTAAGGGGTAGTTTTTAACTAATGTTTACTTGCTGTTCCCTGTGAAAGGAATTCTTGAATCTTATAATCACAAGTAGCCACGCCATGGTATTGCCACGATGCTGTTATTAGCTGGCACCTTTTCCAAAGGCTAGGTAGGTGTCCCAAGGCCAAAATTGCTATAGAAACAGACTTACCCATTCAGCCTCACCAGGATTCCTCTCAGAAGAAGGAATGAGGCACCTCAATAGGAACAGGTGGGGAATTTGTGCTATTCCTACCTGAACTGTCATTTCCCTGTGGCTGAAGAAGATATTTGCTCCCAACCCTTTCAAGAACACTAGATTAACTTCAGAGAATATCAGGTCTGTATCCAAATGTAAACAGATTATCTCTGGTCCCTAACAAACGAGATTGCTGTGAAGAATTATGTAATTCCCAAATTTGGCCTCCGGTCAGTGCCAACCTTCAAGAGCAGCCTCATCTTTATGGGGATCTACTCCAAGCTTTAAAGCATCTTTGGCTCTGTGATTTTGTCACGAGCACATAGTAAATGTGTCTAAACATAGCTACTGCAAATGTCTGGAAGTTACCAGCTAAGACAGAAGCAGCTAATTGAATACAGCATCAGCAGGCGTAATGAATGTGCATTGATTTTAATTTTATGCAGAAGATTTAATATTTGAGTGACTAGATTACTATTAATTGCATTGCTTAGTCTAAAGATGCGAAAGAAAAACAATTACTAAAACTTGTATGTTAATTTGGCTCAAATGAAGTGATTAAAAGCAGAAGGAAAATTCTTTTACTTGGTAAACAAGATCTTTCAGTGGTACAACTGCTGTTTGGCTAAAAAGAAACATTGACAATTATAATGTATTATGAACCAAGGAAGTATTTTCCATTGAAACAATTATTTTCACTTAGCACATTAATGTTGATAGAAAAAGACCAAAAGCACCCTTGTGACTTTACCAGCATGTCATAACAAAATGAAGGCTTAACCTGTTTCTGAAGGATTGACTTTCAAGCAGGAAACTGAGCTATTTTGGAAACTCAGCTAATGACACTGTTATTTTTTCTCCTGAGTGATAAGGTTGATGGATACATACCACTTGTATTTTGCTTAATCCTTTTTCTCCCATGCTCAGGACTATCACTTACACCATAGTGTTGATCAGTCAATGTATATGAGTATCTAGCTCTGCTGAGAAGCACTGTTGCTCTGTCATTTGCAGCTGTAAATTTATTTCAGCTAAATTATCTGACACACACTGAGCTTTTTCCTTTGGAGAACATTTTCAGAGGGATCTTAGAAAATTCAGTGTCCATCTCTTAGTAAAATCCCAGAGGCACCGAGTGTCTGCATGCCCCAGGAGTCCTGGCAAACCCAGCCAAAGGCTCACTGTGATCTTCCTTATGCTCTAGAATAATGCCACAGTACATCTAACATGATAAATTAAGTTTCTATAAAATGTGGAGATGTGAAGAGCAATAAATATAAAGACGAGATTTAGAAAGGGCACCAGTAACTACCAGTAGCTACCACAGGTGTTCAAACAGTCAGATTTTTTCCACCAAGGTGAACATTTTCAAGCTGGCTTCTCAAAATAAATTCTTACAGCGAGCGCACAGTGAAGGACATAATTGAATTACAGAGCTCTGCAGTATCAGTGCTCGGCTTCCTTATAGAATTTTAAACAAATTTGAACTGATGTTCAAGAGTTTCCAGTTGAAGAGATGCTCAATAAAAACATGATTTTACCATCGCCCGACACTTCTGCAAGGTCACGAGGGCAGATAAACAACTTCCTGCAGCTGTGGCTACATCTGGCACACGACTGAGGCAGAGAGCGTGCTTCGCAAAGATAAACATATCAGGTTGTATCTCCATAGTCTCCTACACTTCTGGATAAAGCTTGGGGAACTGAACTTGGCCCTGCAGTGCCAGCAGTAATTAATATCTGAAAGGGCTTTGCCCCTAATAGTCAAAGCAGCCCAGCAGTGAGTGTAAAACCACCCCACTCCAATAATGTGTGGTGACTGGGGGCAGCTTGGTGCCCCTGTGCTGCCTCTGAAGCTGGCGGTGTTTTTTCCTCACCTGGACACTATAGCTACTGTCAATCTGCCGTGAGATGCTTCAGGGCAGACAGCTGAAAGAGGAGAAATGAACTGCGAGTCTGCATGAGGTCTGTAGGTGCACAGTGCCTGCTGAGAGCCAGGTAGCAAAATTGTCAGATACCTGGGCTGGGGAGTGGGTTCCTCATGGCCTGGGGTTGCAGGCTGCCTCTGTGTTCCTAAGGCACATTTTATTAGCCATTTTAGAAGAAAACCTCTCTTTGGATAGCTTAAATTCAACAGATTATGTTGGTGGGTATTTCTGGCATATCGTCACACAGGTGGCTGGCTTTCCCCTCCAATGCTGTCATGATGTAGGGTGGGATAGTTTTTGTTTGCTAAGTGAACAAAAGATTGAAACATTTTGGCAATGCAACAAGCCGAGTTAGCAATACCATAAGGGAATGATTTACATTTTGCATCACTTTTGCGTTTGGACAGTGGAATAGCGTTGCGCGGCTGAAGAGGCATTTCCCTTGTATCACCTTGGGTGAACTGTATGCAAGTTTCTGGAGGGAGATCCAGTCCTGAAAAGGTGCCTTCCTCCCTCCTTGGGCAGTCCCAGGAGCCCTGTTGTCCCCAGAAGGTAATCCAAATGCTCCTGTGAAACTGGAGAGAAACAAAACATCCACTCTTCCGCACCCTGTGGAGTAGAGAAGGCCAGGCAATGCCCAGCATTTGGGTTATCTTACGTATTTTGGATACTGGTTCAATGGGGGTTACGCTGGTATGGTCAAAGCACTTCCCCATGACTGGGAGACACAACTGTTTGAGCTTGAGGAGGCACCTGAAAACTGCCCCACAAACTCTGCGTAAGAAGCCCCCAGAGAGCCTGCATCCCAGGTGATACTGGGACAAGTCTATCCAGAACAGGTCACAGAAGCAGCCCTTGGTGGGTTCGACAGGGTGGAGGAACTGGGCACACACAAAGCTCCTGAGGCAGCTGTTGCCCACCCTCTGTTTCAAGCAGCACTCGGACTTTGGCTGGTGATGGAAGCATCATGTTTATAGTTCTTGTACCAGCTAGATCCCCGTTTCAAAGAGCTTTGTCCTCAAGAGAAGAAGCAGAATTCCTCCTCTGCTCTTAGCTTGGCAGTTTGCACTGAGGAATAGCTGTTTGGCTGCATAGCTGTGTTGGTAGGAGCGCTGCTTCCTTCGTTGCTTTTGTGTTTGGAAATTATCACCTTGTTGCCTGTAGGTGCTTATGACATCTCCATGAGAAAACTAATGTTGCTAGGACCTTGGCCCGAAGTTTATGCTATCTGGAAACAACATAGGCTTTTTCTGAGTTTAATTCCATATACAAACAAAGAAACAAAGTTCATGAGTTATTAAACATCTCTTTTCTTGCAGAAGGCCCAGTTCTGGAACAAGCCATGTCAGGTAAGTATTTGTCCACACTTCAACACATCATGGGGAGATCTGTAGGAGCTGACAATGTACAAGCCATTTGATGTTGTGTTTCTACCCTGCTTCCTGGCAGACACCTCTTGGAGATGACAAGGGAGTATCATTTTTACATGACGGTGTTTCTACCAAACTGCTGATAGAGCCCTTCACAAGATCACAGAAGGGTCCATATCATCTGATTAGCATTTAGAGAAGCTGGTCATCTGGGAGGGAACTGCAGGAGACCAGAGACTGCCACCCTTGAGGGCTGAGAGAGGAAAGACTCAATCAGTGGTTGATAAGGCTTAGCAATGATAAATCACAAACAAAACTCCAGGCTTAGGAATGCACAGCACAATCTGTCATGAATTTCCTTCCCTTCCCTCCCTCCCTAATATCTGATGAGAATTTGCCCTTTAAAATGGTCTCTGGCAGTACAAGAAACCCAGCCAGCGAGAATTGCTGAGCCGTGCCTGGCTTTTGTTAGTTTTCTTAGAGCTCTATTTTTCTTTAATAACTGATTCTTTATGTGTATGTGTATCCGTGGGTATATTTATGCAAATTTGGCTGCTAGTACCTGATTGCAGGAGGAATTTTAAAATTCAAGGTTTTCTTGAATTGTGTAATGTTAACCCACAAAAATCTCATGTAAAAACCACTCGGTACCAGACTATCAATACTTTAAAAGAGGGAGGTTTGAAAGCTGCTGAGGAGTCCCGGTGCCCCACTGACCCAGACTGCAAAATCCTTTAAAAACATCATTTTAGAACTGACTTCAAAGAAGAAGGTCTTCTCTACAGGAGGTACTTCTGCTGGGAAGAGCACTCTCTGCATAAGATATCCTATCAGTTCTGAGAAGCTGTAACACCTTAGTCTGCTGGCTGCAAGTGTATATGGTATGTAGGTGTCATGGTGTAGGCCAACACATGGCTGGAAATACGTCTTCACATCTTCCCATGCTGTGGAGGAGAAATAGCGCTGCAGTGTTACCATAATGGGACAAAGCATTTACTGAACACACATCTCAGCAATCAGCCATTGTGAATGACAACATTGCTATAGGTCTGCCCAGAGCACTTTGTCTGCTCTTCACCTTGTTAGCCAGTTCATTGATGCAAGGAAAGATGCAGAGATCTTTGGGTCTCCCTTTGCCTAAGAATGGTAGAAATAGGACTTGGCAGAGTATTTCCCCTGATTATAGCACTTACAGCCACATGTGTACATTCTCTCTCTCACTTTTAAGGTACAGTCAGCAGGGGTGGAAGAAGGTCCTTGATTAGTCTCTGTCACTGGACACAAGAGCGCCCCTGAGGACTGTGAAACCGCTTCCCGGCACCCTTTCCATGTTGCCCCTTGTATGAAGGATGGAGGCAGATGAGTGCTATTAGCCATCTCCCATACAAACCAGTTGCCTCCATTGCATCAGAGAGATGCTGGATGAGTGAAGCATGCATGAATGACGTGCTTTTCAGCTGCACATCTGCTGCCCCTCACTTCATAGACACGTGCAGACATGGGCTCAGAAGTGGGGCCAAATAATCCACATCTGCTCAGTTAAGAAGCTAAAAATAAGGAAGAAAAATACTGCTAGAGTGGACCAACTGCAGAGAAAAAAAAATGGATTTGAAGGCAAAAATGGCAAAAAAAAAAAAAAAAAAATAAAACAAAGTAAAAAAAGCCAGAGACTGCAATAAAGCAAGAAAGGAGGAAAGAAGGGATTCAGAGAAAAATTCTCTGTGCTCAGCATATAGAAATTGCACATAAACTGCCTGTATTGAGGGATGGGTGTTAGAAGCTGCATTGAGCCTCTTGCAGAACTGCACTTTGAGAAGATGCTAAAATGTTGGCTAATGTGCTTGCAATGAATCCTGTGGGGTTTAACCTAAACATCACTGTGATCCTTCTCCTCTTCCATGATGGGGTTGTTTTGAGGTAGTGTGGCACTGGCTTAATGTAGCAGCTGAAAGGCTAAACTGAAAAAAGCATAAATCTTCTTTCCAAACTGATGTGAGAGAGAAAACTGTTACCAGAGGGGAACACTGAGAGTGTATTTTTAATTCCTACCATTTAAAAATCATTGTATGATTTTGATAGCCTGCTTTTTACATCTGAAATGATTTCTGCCCTGTAAGAGCAGCAGGATTCCTCCAAGGGATGCCCAAGTATGCAGAAATGCTGACGCTAGCCTGATGCTGGTGTTAACAGTGTACAGTGCTTACTCTTATTAGACAATAACACATACCCTGTGGTGTCTTCTGGCTTTTGATTAAGCTCCCTGGGATTCCGGCTTTGTAGACTGGCCATTGTAAACGCAGAGGCAGAAGAAAGATGTGATCGCCTCTGCTCCAAGGGTGGTACAACCACCTCTCCCGGCAGGAAGCGTTCAGATGCCCTTGATGACAATGGGCAAACAGACAGTGTTTTTGTTTATTTTCTCATAAAGTGCTGATGAACAAATGAGGCAGAGGCATTAAGAAGCTCATGCTGTGAGGAGAGATTTGAGTTTATCAGCTGCTTCTTGGCAGCATAAATTTTGCATTTGCTGAGAATATAAAGCGATCCTTCCCTGAGGGGTGAGACTCCAGAGTTTTATTTCATAAATAAGAGGGGAGGAGTGCTTTCCTTAGGGATTTGCTCTTTTCTTGAGTCAAGTTTGAATAACACCACCTATTTTCTCTGACTTTTGTTGGTATAACATGAAGCACATCACAGCTAGCTTGTCTATAGTTGATGGGCAGGATCAGAGGAATGAGAGGAAGCATCTATGGATAAAGCACAGCCTGGGAAATACCAAGGAAGATCTTTTCTGACTAACAGGCTAAACTCTGCTATTTAACAGTCTGAGCCCTACAATGAAAGTTGCTATATCTGCTCTCACTGAAGTCATCACAAATGGCTCAAAATACTACATGCAGAACCTTGCCCAGCAAAAAGAGGCAGTAATGACCCTGAACGATCACACATATCACATGCAGAGCTCCATCAGGCCAGGTGGCAAGGGCTGAAGATACTGAACGCCGCAGCTAGCATGCTAGCCTTCTTTTTCTTGGTACTCTGACCTAGGACATATATTAATTATATATTTCAGCTGAGAACTCTTAGTAGATAGCAGATTTGGAAAACATTTTGGAATTTATATTGTGAAGGAAAGTGGGATCTTCCCTTCATCCAGGGGCCAGTGGCAATGTCCACATGATCTCCTGTAAAAAGGTGATGCCATATGGCAGGAAGCCATTTATCTGGCTTCATTGCTGTTGGGAGTGAAAATTGACAGGACAATGCTATCTGCAGGGCTCACGGTGCTGGGTCAAATCCTGCTTACCTTACTTATGTAAATAGCTCCACGCATCTCAATAGCTCTGTGTTGTTACAAACTGTCCTGATTTGCACTTTGAAAACTGAGAGCAGAAATTGCTTCCAAAGCTTCCAAATGAAGCTTTTCCCTCCAACAGAAAAAAGCTTTGTCCTGCCCAACCGAGTCCTCCACATGACTGCAGAAACCCAGTAGCGTTTCACAGGGAGTTTTCTTTTGAAGTCTGGTTGTGTAAGACATAACCCTCCCAAGCATAATCCTGTAGCATAAAATCAGCTTTATATTTATTTATTTTGACAGTCAAACCACTCTTTTTTAATGCATATGTATAAGCTCTTACGGATTTAGGTCTTCATCACTTGGTCGTTTGCCTAGTATTTCTCATAGTCCCATATAAAAGGGAACTATTCTTAAAATCCACAGTTTCGGCTTTGCTATTCCTTTACAATGGTTGGAGAGGGAAGGCTGGGGTAGGCAGGGGATGCTTAAACAAAGTGTTCAAGGGTGGGTTTACAGACTTAGCGGGCTCCACAACCAGGAACTCAAGCCTCTTGAATTACTGCCATGTCTGCCTCTCAGATCCATCTGAAATGACTTGGTACTGGTGCAGGTCAGGTCTGAGGTTCACCAAGAGCTGTCCTGTGTTACCCCTAGGGAGACCCCGCCATGCTGCACCTGAATTTGAAAAATAGAAGGTCTGCATGGTGAAGAAGCATTAAAAACAATAAAGGAGAGTGCAGTATTAGGAAATTATCCTTGAGCACAGGCTCCATGTGTGCAATAACCTTCTCGGCTTCAGACTTCCTGTGCAGCTGTGGCCAAGCCCCCAGGACTGCAGCCTGTAAATGACAGAGGGCCATGGCAGGCCCTATAACTGAATGGGACTGCCAGCCCCAATGACCAGGAATGCAGTGCTAAGCTTCCCTGGCACCCCAGCTTTCACCACCACATTTTCCCCAGTGCCCAGTGCTGGAAGTGTCTGGAAGGGTCTCTGCCCTGGCAGTGCTCTGATGCCCATGGCTCACCCATGAGTGACCTGCAGTAGCTTTCCTCCATTTCCTGACACTTTTGGAGCCTGTTTCCTTAAGTCCACCTTGCACCAGGTTACACTGACTGGGGCAAGAGAGGGAGGGCTCGTGCATAGCCTTGGACTCAGGAACAGAGATGTGAGCTAGAAATTGGTTTTGAAATGTTTTTCTTTAAGTACACAAGTTTAAGTATGCAAGCATTTATTCTGAATAAGGTGCAAAATATTATCATAAGATGAAGCAATTCAGATGTGCTCATCTGGAATTAAATGCAATCTTGATTTGTTAATTTTGGCATTTGTGAATGTGTGTGAAGCTGGAAGAAGAGGGATCCCTGCAGATCTGTGTATTGGCTTGGCATGAGACTAAAGAAATCAAAATAACATAAAACCTGGGATAGGATTTAGTCTGCCTAAATCCCACACTGATCCTACTTTCTTGGACTGGCTAATCTCTCTATTGAAGCCAGCAATTATAAGCATAGCATTAACAACCCACACCCACACTTTTAGGCCTGTCCCCCTTTCTGCAATAATAAAATTGCTAGAGAACCCACCAAAAATGGGGTCCATGTCTGTCAAGTCTGGAGGAGTCCCTCTGTCTGCATCCAATTAAATGCATCTATCCATCAGTCTGCTTAGCACCCAGGATGAACACAGCCCACAGCAGCTCTTCATGGCTGGGTCCTCCGCTGGCTCATGCTTCTCTTTTCAAGGGCACCCCAGGAGGGGGATGGACACCAGACCTGGCCTGAGCAGATCACCCTTCGGCAGGAGTGCTCCCCCAGTACAGTTGAGAGGTCCAGTTCACTGTATGGAATTTGCTTCTGGGGTTGTCAAAGACTTCTGCTGCCGTGGCCTTTACAGTGAATTTAAGAGCTTACTTCCAGAGGACTAAGTCACCCCCTCCTTCTTCATAAGCACAATTTAAATGAAGTAACTATACACATTTTGAGGACTTGGTTTTACTACCTTGTAGGTAAGTTAGGCCCCTAAATCAAGCAATGAATAAACTAAAGCATGGCAGTGACTCCATCTTTTCCGCCACATGGAGATGTACCACACAGAGTCCTTAGATCTCAGTAGGTCTTCCCTTGGTCTCCTCTGGGCTTCCAGTTGCATCCCTGATACATAGCATGGCTTTGAAGGAAGCCTAGAAACAGGTTAGAGCGGCTACACCCTCCAACTCCTACCTACCTAAATGAAGAAAGTTAGGACAAGTTTGTTCCACACATTAATTTACCTGCATGGATACAGCTCAGGTTTTATGTTTGGTGGTCTATTGGTTATTGACATAGATTTCCAAGTACCCATAAATCCACACTTAAATACAGAAGGAATATTGTCATTATTCTTTGGCAGCAGTTTCCTTATCAGTTTAATCTTCTGTATTCAGAATGATAAAGTCTATTATTTTCCAGGCCTTAAAAATCAGGCTCCAGATTGAAACGTATTTCTTCTCTATGGCTTTGACTGTATAATATAATGCTCTTAAAGTGGACACTAAGAGCTTGACTGAGTTTCCTATGCTCAGTTTTAAGATGCCATTGAAATGCTCTGGGGGCTTGGAACCCAGAGCATCCCCATGGGTAGACAGCTATGACAGTCTTCAAAAGACTTACCGCTTCCTGAACAAGAGCAGTGGGATACCATACGGTATCCCTGTGGGATACCCAGGGTATACAGAGGTGCTAAATGTAATTTATGGACAGCAAAGTTAAGCTTGCACCAACTTAATCTGTGTCCTCTCTGCCACAGTTTTAATTAGTTTCTGTAAGGACATAGAAACCTTTGGCTCCAGTCAGCTTCCCAGCTGCTTGTTTCTTAAAACCCACTTTAAAATAGAAGTAGAGAATGGTAGTAACTGAAGTAGCCCACTTCTGCTAATATTTTGGCTTAATTAAATTACTCTGTGGGAAGGTCTATCATGGCTTGTTTTTCTAGAAAAAAACCCACTATGAATAATGAAGGAAAAATGTATTTGAAGGGATGAAATTTCTAAATGATAATTTATGTCACTTTCATTACACTTTGTACCTCTTTGAAAAAGCTCCATTGTTTGGTGTTATCAGGAATTTCAGTGGGAACTCCCTGGAGAAAGGTGCAGTTGGCTCACTAAAAAGCTTTTAATTTAAAACATTATTGTAGATGGGCCCATATATGAGATAAGAAGGAGGGGGCAGTGAAGAGGAAACAATAAAATATGCCAAAATGTTCTGAAATTATGGCGCTGAGTTGATACTATTTCTTTTTCATTTCCCTTCCCCCTTCCCCCCATTGTCACATGAAGAACATGGCTCATATTTTCATCAAGTGGACAATACAGCTTCAAAGATGTGGGAGAAGGGGAATTCTTTCTTCCAAACTTTTCAAAACCTGCCATCTGTCACTGAAAACAAACATGTTTCTAGTAGAGTAATTAGTTGGAATTTTACTTACTGCAGAGACTTCCACTTTGGTTGCTTGCAGGCAGTTCTTTCTTTGGAGTCTGCACCCTGCAAGCAGCAAGGGTTTTCCAATTGGCAAAGAATGTTCCTCATTTCAGGGAAAAACAATACATACAACCAGCGATCTCTCTGACCAAGCTGTTGGTCTGTGTTGTTGTGGTTTTGGTTGGTTCTTCCTTTCTATCACATTTTTTAGACACCCTTTTAGGCATAAGCAACCCATCCTTACTGCCCCAAACAGAACAACACAGGACAAAAAAATCTCAGCATTTCCCTGCTCCATTTTCAGGTCTCAGTCAGACCCTGTAATGGTGCAGTTCAATCCCAGTCCTTGCAGGTAAGTAATATTTAAAGAGGTGTTTTCTCTTTTAACCCATCCTGTTCCTTCAAGAGCCTAAATATTTTGTGCATTTTCCCTGCTTAAAGGAGAGTGGATCTTATGCTTCTCATCTTCAGTCTGATTTCACCTAAGTCTCCACATATGTGTGTGTAACAGAGCTGAAGGGATAAAAAGAGATTGTGTCATAAATTCCCTGTTTAATGTATTCATCTTTTGCATTGAAACTTTCAATTCTTGGTTTCTGTTCAAGCGACTCAGCTCTTCTCCATTGCTGTCTGAAGACTGAAGCTTAAATGTAGCAATATTAAGATCAATGTCACTTATGCTGAAAATTCAGAGAAAAAAATCCAGTGGAGTTTTCAAATTTGCATAGTTTCATAGAAAAAAAATGCAAGCAAACTACTAGCATTTCCATTTCTGAGGTGAGAGAAGCAGTTCAGGATTCTCGGCCATACTTGGCTCTGACTTTTACAAGTTAGAGCAATGCAGTTTTATTGCTCGGTACTACTAGCTCTTATTAAAGATACTTGTTACTTCTTGTTGCAGATTTCAGCACGCTGAATTGATATTGCTTATGCTGGTTGTGTGCTTCATAGTACTTTTAGAAAAGTGGCATGGCTGGAATCAGTTCTGTTGTTTTTAAGGCTAAAAAGTATAAATATCCTGCTTTTTAATCTTAAACCAGTGGGGTTTGTTTGGAAAACTATTGCTCCTACCTTAAAAAATTGAATTTGTGTATTGTTCCTGGAAAAATCTGCACTGTTTTCCAAATTATAAATCATTGAAAAGTAGCCATGATCTGAAAATTTGATCTAGGATTTATTCCAAGATCTCTGAAGAGTCTTTCCTCACTGGACTAACCTCTGCTTCAGCTCTTGCCATACGCCATATTCACTCATCGCCCTTGCCACTTGGCAGTAGGAAGCCAAGGCAGAGATTGTGCGCGGTATATTGACTGCCACCTCCTGGGTTTTAGGAATCAAGACAGCAGTCTGAAGCAGTGGAAAACTGCTGTTCCCCCTTAAGGCCAAAGTTATCTCGCCTTGCCTGTGGACAAATAAAAAATAAGAAAAGGAGTATAACACTTGCTTCATGTCTCACTACTTGCATGGACTGGGTAGTGCTGAGGGTGTCACCAAATAAGACAGTGGGAATTGATACTTGTTCATCACAGGATCTTCTAGTGAAAATTTCATTCCTTGGCTTTTCATTAAGATGAATGTTCACTGTAGAGCTAATACTATTTCTGGGTAAAGCAAGTCTTCCCTCCCCAGAGGTTAATATTCTTGGGGCTTTACTTTTTCAATGTTGGCAACACTGCTTTCTTCTTAAACTCAAGAAGATAAACGTAAATGGGAAGGTCAAAGATCACTGGAGAATGGAAATCAAAAGAGCATGCTTTTCTTTCCCAAATTGCCATATTTGCCCTGATTTCTCAGGGTTTCTTTTCCCCAGCTTTCTCGAAACAACCCTCATCTGCACCAAAGACAGCTTCCTTGGGTGTTGGTCCCAAGAAAAGTAAAAATATTTAGAATCATAGAACAGTTTGGGTTGAAAGGGACCTTTAAGGGTCATCTAGTCCAACCCTTCTGCAATGAGCAGGGATATCTTCAGTTAGACCAGGTTGCCTGCTTTTGCATTTTCTTGAAGTTAAAATTGGTGAGAGAGGTAGAAAATCCTGAATGGGAGAAAATTGGCATTCAACCAGTGTACATGCCACAGCCTGACAATGGTCAAATAGCTGGGGTAAGTAGGAAAAACAGGAAGGGAAACAAATTCACTTTCATTAGGAGAACTGCAGGATTTCACCTGTAATACTATCTTCTTTCCCTGTGTTTGTGTAACTAACAGGCTCCATGTGAGCAAACAGCCCAGCTGATACCTCTTGTAGGGTGTTCCCAGCAAGGCTTTTTCTCCCTAAGTACACATCTTACATGCTAATTGATTCCACCTTCACAGAATGGCAGGATTTCACGACACAGTATCTTCGGCGTGTGTCTATGGCATGCTGTGAAGACCCACAAAGAGCAGAGAGGAATTTTTAGTGCACGTCTAATGGCCTTTGTTTGTCATTAAGCTGATAAGTGTAACAATCACTCTGCAGACTCCTTGTGTCCCTGTGTTTTTCATGTGGTACTTCTGTAGTATAACCACCCCTGCATCATCTTCCCGAAGGCACAGCCTGAATGTCCAAACTACAAGGTAGTCCCTCTGTTGGACGGACCTCTGTGGCTTTGTGTTAGCTGGAGGGTTTTGTGGTGCTACAGGGTAACGTTCTGACTGTATTTGTGTGCCTGTATTCTGTAAAATATTTTCTATAAAATTAAATGGGACAGCTGGGACAGTGAACTGTTGACATAGGACTAAAGCAGTGAGCAAATCTACTGTTTATGATAAAGATGCACCACAAATGTCTTGATTTCATGGAGCATTAAATATTTTTTACTGGGATTAAGAAAGAGATCCCTCATGTCCTTCTTCTGATTGACCTTAATTGCCAGTACACCAGCTCTTCTGAACTGGAATATGCTTTATGACTTGATCACAATAATGCTAAGACAAACCACCTCTGTCTCTGTCTGGCAGTGAATACAGTTCTGAATATGGGGCACGGAGCTGGGTGTTCAGTGGCCAGGACAGCCCTAGTGTTCTGGCAAGAGCACTAAGATCCAAGCAATATAAGTCACATGGGTCCAAAGGAAAAGCTAATTGACCTTGGTATCTGTCCAGTTCCCTCTTTAGAATGAAACAGAGAAAAGTAGATGGAGCACATGATCTGGGCAGAAGTAGGAGGCTGATAGAAAACCAAGTAAATGCATTGCCATTTACTCAAAGTTTCATTCTTTTGTTTTATTCTACCACTGGGGCTTTTCATTGTAGACATGGCATCCCTTACAGCACAAGTGGAATTGGACTGGTCATACTTGCAGTGACATTTCTCTGGGAGATGCATCCAGCAGCTCTAGCTCAAACAGAGGGACATGCCGTCATGGGGCATGACCTCAGGATAAGGGGCAGGCCTGTGGTGCCTGAGGAGTCAGTGGGGTGAGAAGTGAGCAAGGGCTCAGTGAGGAGTGAGCAAGGAATAATCCCGTTCCAGGGCTGAGTGCTCCTGGGCTTCCGCGTTCCTTGCCTGCTGCACAGGCAGGTGTCTCCTGCAAGCATATCTATAGCAGAAGGTGGAAAAACATTACCTGTACTATCTTTGTTCCGAAATAACCCCCTGTCTCCAATCTTTTTTGAATTACTTAAATGCCATGCTGCGTGCCACTCCATGCTCTTTCTCACAGTAAGATTTTTCCGTGGACTATCAGTTGGTCATACCATAACCCAATGGGATTTCTGGCCCTTTTTAAGTGATGGTGGGATTCTAAATTATAAGCTGTTCCTTTACATTTTGTTTACCAGTACTTATCTCTCAAGTGCCAGCTTCCAGATCTCTTGCAAAATCCAGCTAATACGAAATACCCTGCTTCTTAATCCAGAAACCGTGGCCAAGTCTCAGCTGTAAATGATACTGTTATGGCCAATGCACTGCTCAAGGTGGTGAACTCGGGAAAGGGATTCTCTTTCTGTTATTTGTTTGTACAGCACCTAGCTGAAGGAGGATTTAATCCACGCTTGGACCTTTCATATACTATCACATTAGTAGTTCAATTGCTTACTCAGCCTGAACTTGTTGTTAGCTGCGCAAATTGTCAGACATTGTTCAGTGTCTTATTAACTACACTCATTAAGTCTGTATTTAATTAGCATGTGTGCCTTCTGACTTAATTGTAGTAATGCTAAGATTCACTACTTCTCCATCCAGCAGCACACACCAAGCGCAAAGCATGGAGCTGGGTGTTCACTTCTGAGAGGCATGGGCAACATGGGATTGATTGCCTGTGGCTGCCAATGTCCCATACACTATGTACATATATGTGCTGATCAGTGTTTGCTTCTGAAAGCTTGAACTTCAGAAACAAATCATAGTGGACCTTGTGTGAATGGTGCTACTGGTTCAACCTGTGGCTGCTATGTAATAATTTTTCTTTCCTCAGGAACAGGATAATTTGAATGTTTTTCATGGCACTTTTCCTTCCTAAAGCATTAATTTTGTATTTTTTAATTGGTAGGCCAGGTATCTGCTCTGGTTACAGATGCAGCTATTAATGGCAGTTTATTTTGCTATTACATGACCCTGATTCTTTTCAGCTGTACCATATTCCCCGTCTTCTTGAAAAGAGAGAGTTAATTCTTTTCTAGATTATAAGCAGCCTGAAGGTCATAATTGCAGCATGGTATACGAAAACCAGAGTGCTAGGGTCATGCAAGTAAAGACAGCTCAAAAATGGTGATAAAGCACTGGCTAAATTACAAGATCATGTGAAAGATGACATTTAACCTCTCGATGAGGTCACCTTGAAGTGGATGTGACCTCATCTTTTACATCATCACCATTATGAGATTGCTTGAGTTTCTACATGAGACTGCTTATGACCCATCTAAAGATAAGTGTATGATTGCATTTTTACCTCCAAATTTCAGATGCTCAGCACCTTTGATGCTGTTTGACCATCCCATTTTGTGCTTGACTGATTTTGAAGGGCTCTTGGAAGTCTGAAATAAGTATGTCTAAAAATTACACTTATTCTGCTGTCTCTTACTGTTTGTGGAAGAAGCAAGTGTAGTTTTTATTATTAATCACAGCACTGAGATGTGCATAAAATAAATACAAGGAAAATCCACCTGGAAAACTATAGCCGCAAAGACTAGAGTAAAAATCAGAAGTCAAAGTTGAATTTATTTCAGTTCAGCAAAAATGGAACTGTTTCATTTTGCTGGAATATCGCATCCTAAAGCTCTTTCTATTAAAGAGGTTCATGTTCTTTTGGTCTTTAAAATATTACTACTGGAGACTGTAAATTTCATTCTCTACAAGTATTTGAATGACCAAAATAAAAAGCACCAAAGAAGAACAGAAACATGAGTATGTCCTGAATTAACTTTTTGGTTTAATTAGAAAAGTTACAGCTCTCTGCTGCTGGCAACGCTAAATTTCCCATTTGAAGCCTTTGGCATTGATATGTTCTTGCAGAGGTAAAAACCTCTTGTTTTTAATAAAAAATCACCTTTACATAAACCAAATGGTTTATTTAGATTTCAGTCAGTCCTTCTCTGTTATACTCAGTTTAAGCCGTTTTTCAAATGTTTCTACATGGCTAACCAGGCACTTGAACAAGTTGGCCAGAACTCAGGTAGTCTCTGTCCTCAAAGATGCTAAAAACTGGACTGGACAAGTCCCGGAGCAACCTCATCTAATTTTTATGCTAAGTAAAACATAGAAGCTGACTCTGCTTTGAGCAGAGGACTAGATTATCTATCTGCAAAGGTCCCTTCTACCTGGTTTTGTGCTTCTGTGGGCTAGTTTTAACACAACAAAATATTTAAAGTAGATCAACAACTGTGCTGTCAAACAAGATGTATTTGCGTTCGGAGGAAGGAAAAGACTTCTTCCTTCCACTGGAGCTAATTATTATTTTCTTGCCTTCCTTCTGCCTTTGGAATGACTTCCAAGGTGGGATATGTTTTGTAGTTGCCCACGGCATGGCAGGCACTCAGGGGATATGGAAATACACTCAGCTGTACACAAAAGGATAATACTCTAAATATAAACTCTTCCATAATTAAGCTCTTCCTGATGGACTTAAATTTATCTTGTTTTAAAAAGAGAAGGATCCTGTACACTTCCCATCATCAGATCCAAGCATAAGTGCAGTGTACCCAAAATGCAAAAGAGCAGAAATCCCAGTGGAGACTGAAGTATTTTCTTGAGAAAACATTGCCAGTTTCTAATCCAAATTGAGTATGACACAGAGATGAAACTGTATTGTTAAGCAGCCAACGCCACTTAACTGCAACCTTGATGGTTGCCAATGTAAACACCTAGATAGAAAAAACCCAGGCATTTCTGAACGTGGATTTGACATCAAAATATATGTTGGGGTGTAAGTTTTCCACCACAGGCAGCAAGCTTCAAAATGTTGGCAGGCAAACACCTTCTCCATGAAGCCTCATGAGGCAGCAGCCAGCCAGCATGTTGTGCAAGAGGAAGATGGGTTGCAGATACAAGATATCTCCTTATTTTTTACTATCTAAAGCTCTTTGTTTCTCATCCCTGTGCTGGGCTGAGGTGGGCTCCGTGGTCCCCAGGGGATACTCCTGCATCACCGTCCTCTGACATCTAGTGGCCATGAAACATGCGGGCCATGAAATGTGAAATATGGGGCTCTTTTGAGCACTACAGCATGTACTGAACCAGCCGGTTATGTCACTAAATTGCTCCCCTAAGAAGAATGGTATCCAGCCTTCAATTCATGAGCTGCAGAGTGTGGCTGGCCGGACTTCAAGCACATGATCATTTCCCCTGAGCGAGCCATGTCATTAGGTATTTTTAAAGATAAATTCCCTGTGCAATGGGAAATACTGTCCCTGTGGAAAATGGCTAGGGAACATGAGGAAGCTACACAAGAAAAAAAAATCCCTGAGTAAAGTTCATTCCATGCTGTGCATGGCACTTGTGTTTTGGGACCAGCCACTGGCTGGCTCTGAAGACAGAACAAAGCCATGTGAGGAAAGCCTGTTTCCACTGTACTTTCCAAGATGAAAGTTTATATCTCTGCTGGGTACACGCAAGGTTTAGGACACAGCTCTCTGAATAATTACCTGGTTATAAAGGAGGCTATACGGGCACAAGTTAAGGGCTTGTATTCCCAACCCTGGAAACCAATGCTTACCATCCACTATACAGTATCACAGTCAGCACTGACCTTTTTAAAGTTCTAAAAAGACACTGACTTACATGCTAGGTACTCCTGCTTTTGCCAGACCCATGACAAACTAATTCAACTGAAGGAAGCCTCCTGCTACTTCTGTCTTCCCTTAACCAGTGCCATGCTATGGCTTAAATGCTTAAATCTCACACAGAGTTAACACACATAGAGGTATGTGAAGGATCATGCATAGAGAACATGTGAATTGAAAAGCATGTTTCTTGCTCTACTGCATCCCATCCCATTTTAGGAGAAGCTAGGTAACAAAAGTCTCATTCTCAGCTGTCTTTCTGAATTCTAAGATGCTTTGCAAGTGAAGGCACTTTTTCATGTATAACTTGATACAAGTCAGTCTCTTCTAGTCACTGGGCTGGAAAGGAATCCACTTTATTATAACACTGGAAAAATTACACATTTAGCATACATGTCTATTTTCTGTGAAGAAGGCAGATAATTCAGGGATGAATTCCAAAGAACTGTGGATTCCCAAATCCTTTACTGGCCATGTGCAATGAGCAGGTAATGAACTTTATTATTGGGCTGGAACTGATTAAATAGGGGGTTGCTAAGAATGGCTTCATAGGTTCACATTCTGATGGCTTTAGGCCAGCTTTCATCCAGCTTTCAGACACTTTTTCCTACTCCTCTCCCTTAGCAAGTGCTGGGTTGCTGAGTGATACAGCTCTTTCTCATTTTCTGAAAGTCCCCATTGTTGTTGTCAGTCAATCATCAATCATTTCTTCAATCAATCGGAAAAAAAACAAGACAGCAGATGCAGCTTAACTTAAGTTCATATTGTATTGAGTTTGTAGATCAAATTATTCTGTCTTAAGACTGATGTGTCTATTTTTTCTTTCTTTCCTCTTCTGATTTATATGTGAGAGAGAATGAAAAGGTAGTGTTTGCTTTTTTGTACTCATTGTGATTCATGAGTCTTTCGTTGGACTGGATTTTGTCTTCACCTTGTGATCGCCACACATGATCCCTTCCCTATAGTTCCTCCTTTCTCTTCTGCCCTGATAAAATTAGGCTTTTATACACTTCTGAACTGACACCTTTTAAATGTTCCTTGGAGATAATTCTGTACTGCCACCAATCTTTCCTCTGCCAAATGTATTGTCCAGCTCTCTTTTCAGATGTTGCTATAGGGAGCTTGATTTCCCTGGTTAGCCCCTGTACTTGCTCAGCAGTTATTTTCATTAAGAGTAATCAATGAACCATTCCCAGTTCTGCTACTGCCAGTCAGGTGTGTAGATCTGAAGGTTCTTTTTCACAGATGTGGGTGTGCACCACTGCTCCAGTTTTGCATCCAGGGAGCATGAGGCAGTAAGTTGTGTGTCCACATGCATGGAGATGAGACCCCTGCACTGCAGTCCCATGGCCTGGCTGCTCCTGGAGCCCCAGCCTATCCCAAGCTCGCTTGCCCTGCTTCAGGGGAAATGAAAACGAAAAAGAGAAGCTGGGCAAACTATTTTCCTTGGACCTGGTGTTTCTGGTTGAGGATGTGTGAAAGCCAACCCTGAGCAGGTTATCTCAAAGACAGCAGTGTACTGGCTGCTGGTGCAATAGTCAGGACATCTAGAGAATTTTCTGCATCAAAAAAATCTACTGGTGAAAATTATATGCTTGAAAAGCCTTGGATTTTTCTTTATGAAAAACACCAATGGTAATGTAGGACTGGGGCCAAATGACAATGAACGTGAAGGGGATGTCCAGTCCACCTACTTGCCAGGGCTACAATATCTGCAACAGCTCTTCCAGTGAAAACAGCTGAACTACCTCATCTAGAAAAAACTTCTCTTCCTCACAACCACCGATTGTATGGTCCATAATTCCTTTCTCAATGTGTGAAATGTTTGCATGCCTGACTAGCTCAAGGTCAGTGTATGTAAAGCTCTTTGAGAGGGTGAGGGAGAAGCTTTATGCAATTTTATCTTTCCCACTATCTTACTGCTCATTCTTCATTTATCTCCATTCTGTGAGGCAGCATCTCTCAGCACCTCCCCGGGAGCTGAGAGTTTGAGTTCCTGATCCAAGGTCTGCTCCCAGGCTGTGTCCTCTCTAATCCTGGTGTCTCAGGATTCACTTGGATCCTGGAAGCAATGTCAACCCACCTCCAGCTAGAAGACCAATGCAATTCATTTTTTTGATAGTCTTAGTGAAGATGATACAAAAACATCAGAAGTAATCCAGTTCCACAATCCACAGCGTTAGTGCATAGAGTATCATCTCCATGGTCTTCCAAGGTTATCCCATTTACCTGGGTTAAACATTTACATCTGAGCAAATAAAGGATATAATGGTGTTAATAATAAATAAACAAAAGACAACAGGGTTCTGGGCTCTTTAACTTCTATTACAAAGCCTCATTTGAAGCCTATCTCCAAATCAAGGTCAATGCACCTAACAAGATCACATCCAGAATCTAAAAGCTGATTATCTTTCCGGTTTCAGGGAAGAAAACTCTTGCATTGCCTTCATAGAAGCTGCATCCACAAAACCAGAGCTGAGTTGAGGGAGCTTTGCATCAGCATTTGCTGCAAGCTGCTCCCAGTTAGTCTTCAAGCCACTTTTTTCCACTGCTGAGACATCTTTGGAAAGTTTTTTAGGTAGTAATACCACTTTCCTTCTCACGTTTATTTGTAACAGTCCTTCTGTTGCAGTATTTACAGACTCCATACAGTCTATACTCTGATGCTGAATGTTATTTTCAAGACTTCAGGTCCTTTCCAACCGGAACTATTCTATGATTCTACAATTCTGTCAAGGATTTGTTGTGGTTAAAACCAAAAGCTTCTGATGATTTTAAGCTCTGTCTTGCTTTACACAATGCAGCCAAGCATTTGCTATAGCGACAGGGTTAGAAAACCCCCAAATTATAATTCTAGCCCCTTGTGTCTTTATTGAGCACTCTCACCCACTTCAACCTGACATTTATGCAGAGGTATTATCTTACTCAGCAGCTAGGCACATATTTCACCCCCAAAAACCACTGGTGATATTTTAATTTTAAAGGAATTAAAGTTGTATGTCATCTTCCCATGTCTCCACTAGCAAGTCTAATAGAGCATTAGTAATTTGGAGGTTCAAGTAATTTACTTATATCACAGTTCTGCCATAGAAATTAGACACTTAATGAGCAGTCGGTTCTCCCTGTTGCCACAAATCTATTTGTCTGGTTGTATCTTTGCAGTTAGCCATTTTTAACAGGCATTTCTAATACAATAATAACAAGACTATTAAAGGAAATGCTTTACAAATTCAAGGTGGCATAATGACTTTCCAAGAATATAAAAAATTAAAAGCTAATTGTTTTAGTGCAGCAGAAGCTCTTTCCAACTGCATTGGCTCCAGGTCTTTTCAAACCTGAAGCCCATGTCTCTACACAACTCTGGCACTGACTGTCAAACTTCTCTGGAATTTCTACCAACTTACTCCAAAGATACCTTTTCTCAAAGCCAGCTGGTTCAAACCATCCCGATTTAACATCATTTTGTGTGCAAAGTCAGCAGTGATTCTTGAGGTCTGTGTAGGCTATTTTGTGTTTGCATGCACGTTTGTGTGTGCATGTTCATATGCTCTGCAGGGGTTATCAGTTAAATATGTATTGACATACAGTATAGGCAATAAAAACTAAAGCCAGGGCTTAAATCTTGTCCCTGAATTTCTCTTTCCCCTCCTGTGTTCTGGTCCTTGCTGGTAGTTTACTGCAGGAAGCTATACACTAATCAGCCTGTAAAAGGGTGCTCTGGGGGAGACAGTGATCCCAGCCACAGGCTGGGGCAGATAATAGACTTGCCTCACTTGACAAAAAGATAAAAGAGTGCATTTTGTTCCTCATTATTTCCCTGGTTTGGAGAGGTGCGTTCTTTCCCTCTCTGGCTCAAACAACATAAACAACACCAAGTGTCATGACAGGAGTGGGAGCCTCTTGATGCAGCCCTATAATTAGAAAATTTCCACAGATGAGGCAAAAGAGGTGTCTTGAGGCCACTTCCTGACCCACTCACCCATAGATCAAAAACCCAAGTGTGATATAGATAAGAAAATGCCCAGGAAATGAAACAGGCTTCATACTGCTAATTCAGACAGCCTTATTTTTTGCTGCTGGCGGGGGCTGCCTGCTGTGCACTTCTGCCTGGTACCTTATTGTATCACCAATGAATTTGAAAGGGTAGCAAGGCAAAAGACTATTATCCTGTTGGAGCCAAGCATTTTGTCTTCCTTTCTTTGGTCTTCTTTCTTAACCTGAGTGTAAATATGGATGCAGTGTGACACCATGGGAGACAACAGACTTGTACTCATGTGGCAAAGTCCAGAATGTGTCTTTCCTCTCCTCTCATCTCCAGAGATTATTTTGCATAGATTAATAGTAGTGGAAAAATCTGCCAACCGACCCAATGAAATCTTGTCCCTGTTTAACTTTTCTACTCAACTGCTTGCTTGATGTTGCCACCCCATCAGATTAGCACCTTGGGTTTTGTGAATGCCTCTGCTGTACTCTCGAACTTGTCTTTCTATGCTACAAATGTAACATGCAAACTCAAGTGGCAGCCAGCAATATCAATCATGCGGCCACTTTTCAGTATGAAAGGCAAATTAATGCCAAAGTGTTTCAAAGTCCAGCTGCTTGGGGCTGAGGGCAAGGCAGACTGGTTCACTGCAGTTGTTTTATAGGTACCCAGGGAGGATAGGGCAGGAGGGTTTTACTGGCATCAGCATCAGTACTGATCTGAGTGATGAGCCTGACATCTTAGTTCTTGTGAAAAGCACCATGGGCTCTCCAGCAAGAACGTGAGGCCAAGACCTTGGTCCTGCAGCTTGGCTAAGAGTGTGTACAAACGTCTCGCAAGTGAGAGAGTTAATATTGTCTGTCAACAGCTCTGTCCCATAATGTGCTGAGAAGTCTGGCTCAGCTCCAGGGTTAATTTTAAGCATATGAGTAGCTTCTTTCAAGTCAGTGAGAATTTCAGAGTAAGCTGCTGGCTCTGGGAGAAGGATGCTTGGGCACTGGTATGGCTGGATCCCAAAGAGGCAGGGACAATGCCACCTGAAAGCATGAGCTCATGGGTTGGCAGTGCAGGCTCAGCCCTCCCTTTCTCTACACACACACTCCCACGGCCTATTAGCTTGTCCCAGGGTTGCTGGGCTGCTTGTACTGCATAGGATTTCCTGTACTGCATAGTCAAATCGCATGCACCATATGACAAGCATATAGGATATGTCTTTTCCTGTATTTTTGCAGTAACCGGCCACTCTTCCGGATGCCTGGGAGTGGAGGCTGGCAGCTGGCAGGAAAAGGGGGCTATTGCACACCTACAGATAAATGATGCTGGATGTTCCAGACTTACTGTGCCTGAGCTGTGCTGTTAATCTGTGTGCACACGGCTGTACAGATGAGAGGAAAATACATTCAGAACCATGACTGGGGTCTTTCAAAGCCTTAACATAATGAAGCTGGACAAGACTAAAATTATCACTAACCTTTACCAATTAAAACACCCAAAGCTAATGCCAAAATATTTTACAATATTATTGCCCCTTTTTGCTTGGCATGAATGATACGAGTCTGTAATTGCAGGTGTCATGTAGATCACGTTTTTAGCAGCCAAAGAGTTGAACAGCTTTCAGCTGTTACTGTTGCACTTATCTATTGAAATGTTCCTGGAGATGTGCAATTATTAGAAGAGTAATTTAGTTTCAGTTGGCAGAATTTCCCAATGAAGATTTTATCATCAAAGCCGATACAGTCATGCCCGTCTTTTATCCAAATCACTCATTATCTCAGCAAAGTGCATGTCTATTAGAAAGCAGCACTTACATGCAAAACTCTTGTTATCTGAGCACATTTAACTAGTTGAATTCCATGTCTCCAATGTCAGCCAGATAAAGAAGGCTACTGTATATTTAGGGGACAGCCTGCAGAAAAATTCTTTCTAAAATACGGTACCACATGAGATTCTGCTTTATTAAAAACGACTCTTACCCAGCCTTCTCAGATTCCCATCTAACCTAGTGATTGGTTTGAGTTTTACAGTGATGCATCTCCAGATTTCTATCTAAGCTTCATTTTTCTTCTTCCTAACTCATTTCCAGAATATGTAGCCTCTTTCCTTTCCTCGCTGAACAGCAATATTAACATTATCAACCAGTCAAATGTACCAGAAGGGTATTGGCAAAGGACTGAATGATTTGTGCCCCATATTATGTTAGAACAGGCAACTGTTGTGCTTATTGAGTTGATTAATTAAAATGATTCATTCTTGCTCATGTTCTTTTCCTGCGAGCCAACCCGATATGATTGCTACATTGAAAGTGCCCCTTGAGAAGCACCTTGCTCTCTTCTTCCAAACACCGATGCAGGGCCAAACGCATTCTAAAACTGAAGGGTCCTCTGGGCAGTCACGTGAGTTTGCTGATTGCTTTTGTTTTGGTGTTTTAATTCTTGAGCAATGCACCATTATCTTTCCCGAAGAGGTTCACTTAGATTCTTAGAGCTGCTTTGAAATTACTGTTTGCTCCTATGAATTAAAAAATCAAACCGATCCATGCAGATTATAGTCATACAGGTTGCAAACTAGAACCAAATGCTTTCTTCAGGGGTGTTTTGTTTAGTTTACAAGAAGTAGAAATTCAGGAACTTCTGTTATCCACAAGGAAGCCCAGGAACAATAGCTCTTTCCTGAAAGTATCAGTAAAGTGATGACTAAACAGGCACTCAATAGCCAGAAAGTAAGCAAGGCTACCTCCAGTGGGCATGCACTGAAGTTAAGGATGCCTGCTGAGAAAGATGGTGGAATTAGACCCTATTTATTAAAAATTCCTGCAATATTCCAAGAAGCGAAAAGTGACCACAAAACCAACAACAGACAGCAACTGCTGGTAGAGTGCAGCAGGGTTATTTGGTCATAAAATATAGCCTCACAATGGTCCAAGCCTCCCATCATCTGTATCACAGCTGCATTTCAAATTGTGGCTGGGAAAACCAGCTCTCACCTTCTGTGCTGCTCTTATGGACTCTTGAAGGCACTGGTTTTCTGATTCACCCAGACCCTTCCTTGGCTCATCAGTTCACTTCCTCATGTCATACTGTTAGGCATCCTCCATCCCAGACTCCAGGGACACAGTGCCAGTCGCCTTACCAGAGGTGACCAGCATCATGAGTGTTAAAGCACCAGTTGCTTTCACTTAGTAAAATGAATGCAAGATTACAAGGACTATGCCTGGAGAATATCATCTGGCTAAGTGCTTAATGGGCCTGTGACAATTCTTGAAGGCCTCTTTCTCTCTGAGCAGGAGCAGATATGGGCTGTTACTGTTGGATGGAGACAGTAACATCCTGTCTTTTGTGAGGAAAGTAAGTCTCAAGGCCACGGGAGCTGCTAAGCAGGGGTGCAGCTAGCAAGAGAAGGAAAGCACGTCCTGTAGGCTGTGGTGTAGGTGGTCACTCTCAGGAGCAATATGAAGTGAATTTAGGCAAGCCAGTTTTCATGCACTGCTGGGGAGGATTTTCATAGAATATATGTTAGAGTAAGAGCCTAATAAGAATAAATGTATTTAGGTGAATCAAGATCAATGGAATAAAATATTCTTTTGGGTAGTTAAAATAAGGCAATCCACAATTATTTTGTCCCACTGAGTCTTACTTTCTCATCATAATTTTTCTCTTGATGATTCTTCTTGATGATTTTAATGATGATTAAATCTTTCCTTAGATTCTGAGAATCTCTGGCCCAGCACACGCTTCTAGTTATACCTAATCCTGTGTGTACATATGCCTACCTGGGCAGTGCTCTGACGTTCCCATATGATAGCAAGCAGCTTTTGTTCAGAAACAAAGCTATATGCATTCATTTGAAAGACTTGTTGAACTTGGCCCATTATTTCCTGGAGAAATGACTGGTAAACAGATTCATTTGCCATAAATTTTTAGCTGATTGATTTCTGCAGATAACTTTTGGCTCCAAATCATTTGCAAATAGTTTGCAATTAATACTGGAAATCTGAGATAATTTGCTGGGGGTTGCATGAGGAATTTCTGCTCTTTTGGCTGGATGAATGTAAGTCCTAGAATCAGGTTTCCTGTTGAAATTCTTATGTATGTAAAATCTGTATTTACTTTCTGCAGATTCTTTGTCGTGTCTGGTTGACTTGACCAAGGGACTTGGCATACTGTCTCTGCTCCAAAAAAAACACTTATACTTGTTCTTAACTTTAAGGACAAGATTAGTTTCCTGGATGTCAAGCCTAAGTTAATTTGAGCACATGCAAGAGAAAAAGCAGTAAAGTTGGTTTAGGATTATATGATTGTAAAACAATGTCTGTCCCTTCTTTGTTCTGCAAATGATGCCACAGCCTGAGCCTTGTTCCTGACCTGGCCTTGTGCTCATGGCCAGGTCAGGATCATCTCTATCCCTGCCCAGCCAACCCTGACCCCACTTTTCTGCTCAGCACCAAAACAGTGGCTCTGGGGCAGCTGTGCTCCCTGACCGCTGAGGCCTCTTCTCCTTCTCCATCACTCACAAATCACTGCACCCCAGTTACACCCACTGTAAGCAAGAGACAAGCATCCTCCTGGTTGGGTCCAAGCAGAGTAGTTCTGAGATGTTTGCGACACAACTTCATTCTTGTACTGAGTTTGAGGGCACACCATAGTGATAAAAGCCCTCTGTTTGTAATAGCCTTGTCCAGAGTTTATTCTTCTCTTGGAGCAGGATCATATTTCATAGCATGTAATATGATTTTATGCTTATGGAGCTGGTAGAGAAAAATATCAAAACAGCAAACTGTTATGAAAAGGGCTGGGGTTTGTCTTACAGGCAGTGACATTGTGAAGAGCCTAGGGTCCAAGGCATTCAAAAAAGCACAGTTATCAATTTGAAATGACAAATATTTACAAAGCCTCAATGAGAGCTTCTGCAGCTTTCCAGAATGAACAAGCCATCCCTTTCAGAAATACTTCTTGTTTACAAAAGTCCTGCAGCAGAAACAAGCCTGTTTAGACTGGGCAGAGCCCTCCATTGCAAACACCAGCCTTTTCCGCTCTGCATTATAGCACAGCTAGGACCATGGATAATGCTTGTCAACACTGTTACCTCATAACATATTTCTCATTAATTTTGGGGAATTGTTGGGAGAATTTCCTAAGGAAAGGCCATCCCTTAAGCAACTAAGTATTCTGCCTTGCACTTGTCAAGTCTTCTAACTGGGCTGCCCATTGGCTTACCTCTTCTCTTCTGAAATCATTCTGAAGATGATTACCTCAGGAAGGCATTTGATGATAGACATTATAAAACCATATAGGAGCATGCCCAGCACAGAAATATCTAGGTGTGGTGATGCCAATCTTGGAATGAGGATGCCTCTCTCATCACGCTAGAAGCCATCTCCTGAGGCAGTGCATGCAGACCTGCTCATCAGGAGGTGGTCTGGAGCATTTTGCATCCTGCTTCATCCATCTCACGGCCCCAAGATGCTGAGTGCTCCCTAACACCCACCTGTGGTGCCTAATTTCAGAGCTGGAGGCTAAACACTTGCACACTTTTCCAGCAATTTAATTTTCTACTCCCGGACAGAACTCATTGCTCCAGGGAATCATCATCCAGCCATTCTGTGTGGGAATGATGGTCATGCATGGTGATGCTACACACTCATAGGTCTGCTTCCCATTACAGCAGGACAGATGGCAACAAATCCTGCTATGATGGCTGGTATAGCAAGTGACCATGTTGGCCTATTCTGTCCAAGTCTGGGAGACCAGATGCCCTGTGCTGGTGTCGGTAGCCCTGATGTGCAGGAACTTTCCCAACCCTTCCACAAAACGTTTGCACTCCTATCTTGTCTTCATGATTCACAGGGGTGCAGGGTCCTTCTGGTCTCCCCCATTGCGCCATAGCCCTGTGAACTCGTCATTCATCATGTTGCCACAGGGGGGTGGGGAACCGGGGCTGTTCTGCTCTTGCCCGGTTCGATGGGGTGGAACAACCCAGCAGGGCAGGAGAGATCCCTGCTTCCTGTTTGTCCCTTTTTTGAAAGAAACCTAATCCAGCAAAACCAAAAACCATCTTGCTGGGGCCTTTATGTTTGGGACTGACTCTACACTGACGCAGAACTTAATCTTCCCTTTCCAAAAGTGGTCACCTGGATGATGACTGAAAATGCTGGTGTTGCAGTAGATAAAAGCTGCCCTTGTGTTTTCTCTATTAGAAATCAGGGCTTCAGACTCCAGACTTCACTGGTGTCAGCCTATCCTCTTCTACAAAAGCTATTTCTATTAATAAATGCATAAAACTAAGGGGGAGCTTGGGGTTCTGTCATTCCACCTTGGCATGCATCAACAGTCATGGGTAAGCCCCATGTGAGAAATAAATCCTCACAGCTGCTATCCTGTTAACTTTAGCTATTTTGTTATTTTGGCTAAGTTGTCAAAGCGTTCATTTCCTGATGTCTGGGAAACTTGCTGAGCTGCATCTACAGCTCTGCGGCTTGCTCCTGAGATAGAGGCTGGATATGAGAGTGCAGGCATTGAGCAAGTGGTAATGCAAAGAAAGAACTGCTCTTAGTTTCTCAGCAGCAATTTTATCTTATCTACGCACATTGCTCTTTCCAAATCAAGACCAGCCTTTTCATTATTATAAACAACTGGAGAGTGGGAAAATATTCCCTGAATCAAGAAGCAGCACTTGAAGTGAAGCAGTGTAATGGAAGCTGCAGCAAGCAGCAAAATTAATCACTCCATTTATCGTAGAATCATAGAATAGTTGGGGTTGGAAAGGACCTTAAGATCATCTAGTTCCAAACCCCCTGCCATGGGCAGGGACACCTCACACTACACCATATCACCCAAGGCTATGTCCAACCCAGCCTTGAACACCACCAGGGATGGAGCATTCACAACTTCCCTGGGCAA
>JAOEHY010006082.1:8401-44651 GCA_025447955.1 Psilopsiagon aurifrons | reverse complement strand
GGGGAGGAGGATGGGGCGGATGGGGCAGATGAAGGGTGGTGGTGTCCTCTTTAAACTGCTGGTTTACCTTTTAAAATCAGTATGAAAAATGTGATGTCAACTCATTTGCTCTTCCTATGCAGAGACAAATTGGTGACAAATGCCAAAAAAAAGTGTTGCTGTGCCTGAAGGTGGAAAGCCATTGCTTTGGAGAAGCATAACTGTGAATGTCTTTCCATCCACCACTGACTTAAGCAAGTCAAGTAACTTCTGCATTTCACAAGCAGCTGCAATGACACAGTGCAAAAGACCTATCATACAATAATTAACAGGAGTTCCTAATGCCCTTGAAATACTTTTTTTATGCTCCTTTCTGCCTGAGATCTAAGAAATACCACTTTGCAATGTCTAGATATACTTAGCAGTTGTATTTATGCTTATTCTTGTTAACATGCAGAAAATACTATAAGCAAAGTGATAAATCAGTTCCCCAGAGTACAGATCATCCATAAAAAAGTAATGCAAAAATAATTTGTAGTATTTACAGCAGGTGGAGCTATACATTTTGCTTTGATCATATGTTACATGATACTCCAAGGTAAGGCTATGGTTTGGCAAGGAAAGAGAACTGCCTGTGGTGCCATCTAACCAAGAAGTGGAGCTAGGTGCTAGAAGGCATTTCATAAATATATTGTAATTAACTTCTGGAAATAATTGTTGTAAAATCAATAGAAACAGCAGCTTAAGAAAAGAGTATTGCTGTATATTCGTATCTTAATAGAAGTCACTGCTCAAGTCTAAGGCTTCATTATATCTGCCCAGTGATTTGAAGGAACTCCTGTCCCTCCTGGCTTTTCTTTATTGATCATGTAAAATAAACCCTGAAGAAAGATCAAAGGTTTCAGTACATGCTACCAACCAGAATATATGTGTGATATTCATGGGTCACACTTGGAAAGTCTAGGCTCCTACACAACCAGTGTGCATACTGGGTACACACGCTGGCATATGGCCAATTGGCATCTTCATCTGAAATAAACACCACGCTTATCTTTACTGCTGCTGTGATCCAGATGGGTATGTTTCCTATGCTGCATCTGGATCTTGTCTAAGCTACAAAACTTGCATTTACACAGCAAGAGTAAGGGAGATTATTTTTGCAGTGTCTATCACAATGACTTTTATCCCAGTGTCATTAAATCAAGTCCAACAATTCCTATCTTACTGTGTTTGAATTTGAACTATAGTTTGGAACCCTTAAGCTTGTAAAAGCTTACTCTGCTCCTGTGTTCTGAACTGAACCATTTTGCATATTTGAACTTCACTCCCCGCAGTCCACGTGCAAATCCTAACCACAGTGTCAGCTGCAAAAAAAAACCCTGAAATTAAAAACCAAACCAAACAAAAAATAAAACCACCAGCAAACACACACAAACACACACCCCCGCCAACATCACAACCTTTTTATTCTCCTCTCCAGTATCTACTTAAGTATCACTAGTGACACTAGTAAAAGTAACTGGCCTGAAATTGTATCTACAAACTTCAAAGATACAGTAATGAAGACATGGTAGATGTCTCATCCTTGGAAACATTCAAGGTCAGGTTGGACAGGGCTCTGAGCAACCTGATCTAATTGAAGGCGTCCCTGCTTATTGCCGGGGTGTGGACAAGATGACCTCTGATGGTTCCTTCCAACCCAAGCTGTTCCATGATTCTATGACTCAGTAAGTCAGCACTGCTAACAGGACTGGACCCAAATATCCCAGATTCTCAATAGCATTATGAATATTCTCTTACCACCTAAAAGGATTAGGTGTGGGAGAGGATGGTCCAATAGGCAGGCATCAGCTACTCCAGCTGTTGTGAGAAATACATTCAAATCATGTGAAGTGGTTGATTTTGTAGAAGGAACAGAAGAATATTTACAATTCCTAAAGCATGATGACCACCAAACTTTCAGAGAAGAAGCAACCCTCCTCCCTTCCCCATATATTATATATACTCTATCCAGTTTAGATATATTTTTCATCATCATGGGGCTCATTCTGAACTGTATTGCATCTCTTGCATTTTATTTTCATTTTCTCGTATACTGCAAAGGGAATTAAGGTGCAGGGGGAAGGACATAGTAAGTATGAATCAGTACTGCACCTAGTGATCTGCTAATCCATGCATTTATACAGAAACACACCAGATAAACTGCACTGTAAGAACAGTCAGTAATTAAGCATAACTGGTTTTGTAAGATTTCCCATGGCTTGCCTTTATAATGCTGATTTCTAGCCATCAGTAAATTAATAAATCTTCACCTTTATAAAAATTTAAAATTAATTCTGTTTGTTGTCTGGAATAAAAGTTTAGATTCTTCCCAAAATTAAATGTCACTTTTTGGGTAAGTGGGGAAACAATGCGCTTTATGAATTTGCTGTGTTTACTTACTGAGATCTTCTCAGCTAAAAAGTGAGAAATATTTGTGGGCATGAAAATGAATGAATACCAATATATAAAATATGTACTATACATAATACAAAGCCAATTTAATATTATATTAATAATTTTTATTTTTTAAATAAGAATTAAATGGTGATCTCTCCTGAACTGTTTGAAGATACTTTCTTGTGAGGAAAAGGACAAAAGCACAGATAACAGATTGTATACAGGACGCCTGTCCATTTATTTCAAAATTGCAGATTTTATAAAATAAATTGGAACTATTCCTACTATTCTTATTATGGCATAACAGTTTCTAAAAACCTTTTCTAGTGTTCCAACTCTAAAGAAGAATATATTTCTTTCTCATGAAAATTAGCTTTGAACAACAAAGTGCAAACACACAATACATACCACTGACTGAAAGCATTCAGAAGAAATGTATTTGAAAGTACATTAAAATGCATCTCCTTCAGTATATCTTTTGGTACCACTCAAATCCTCCCAGCATTTGTTCTCATTTAAATAACCATCATTCTTCCTCACTTGCCAAAGAGAAACATTTATTTTAAATACCACATTCCTTCCTTATCAATTATTTCTCCAGGATAAGAAGTCCCTCATTAACTCTTTAGCAAATTAGCACTCTCCTGAGTATATTTTAAACTGGAGAGCTTTAACAAGAAGGGTAAAAAAGTTTATTCAACTTTTTATACAGCAGAATACAATAGCACAAAGTGGTATGCCTAGTAAAATATGCTTTGTTTAAGACAAAAGAAGTTAAATTTTTATTACAATAAAAATATACTTATTTGACCTGTGTAAGTTATTTGACATAAAAAGGTGATCGCATTATTTCTCTCAAAAAAAAATAAATGAGCAGCATAGAATTTGAAAGTGACTTGATTTAAATCAGACCAGTCATTTCTAAGTAAACAGTAGTGATTTTCTCTTACAGTCTTAATGATGGCCATGGATCAGGATCTCCCTGTACAGATTGGTCCTCGGACACAAAGCAAATCTATTCCATGAATCAAGGAGATAGGAAGACCCAGTGAAAGTAATGAAACTACTTGGGGAATAAAATATTACCTGAACTAACACAGGAGTGAGGGTGGGATCGAGCCTTTCTTGGAATGATAGGTTTTAGTATTTGTCACCGAGGTAAGATTATTTGTATTTTCCTTCTAACCTTTTCATGACAAAAGAAGTATATTGATCACTTGAGGGCACATTTTACATTCAGAGACATTCTCCTCATGGTTAGAAAACACTACAGGTCTCATTTTCCAGTATCAGCACCCTTTTTTAGCTCCGGAGTCACGTCAAGCAATGGACAGAATAAGCAAGCCATCCCATTCAGAATATGACTTTTCCAAATCATTTAATATACATCTACCTCCCATTCTCCTGCATTAATAGCTTCATGATCTTGGGGTGGCATGGGTGGGAACAAGCAACACTGCGCCTCCTGTTTAGATACAAACCTGGAACGTGAACAATCCTAAATTGGTCAGCTGTAAATTAGTGTTATCACTGATATACCAAGGGCAAGAATTTAATGTTATTTACCTGACAAAAAACTGAGAGTGTGGAAATAACAAAACGTAAGGGTTTTTTACTTCTACTGAGATTCACTACCTATGAGTTCAATGGAAAACAGCAAGCAAACTATTATCAAGGTAAGAGCTTTCAGCTGTACAGGATTGGGAACTTTAATAGCCACAAACAGCCTATAACCTTACCGTCATCTTCCAGCCATTTGTTCCCTGCTGCTATTCTCTTAATAGAAAATGGAAGTAGCTGTTAACTTCCTAAAAGAAAGAGAGGGTTGATCCTGCAGAATTTAGGAAAACAAATGCTATTCGTATACTGGGGTTACCTGAAGACTGTGGCACTGTGTGTGTACATTGGATTCAAGGAGATTCTGCGCTAAGGGCAACACAAAGGCTACAGCTACTTCCTGGCCTGTGTTATCAACCCCAGTTTAAGTTCCCTCGAGGACAGATCCTGTATTGTGTGCTTAGCACACAGATGTGTTGCATTGACTTCCACAGAAGTACAGATCTGAACACATCACTGAATGCACTCAAGTTTGCATTTGGCAAGAAGGGACTCTAAGTACTTAAAGCTAGCATAAGTGACAATGCACTATTATAACTATTATCTTATTAGACAGCTGAGTATGATCCCAAATACATTGGTCAAATTAATCTTCTAAAGCTCTGATTCTGTGGGGATTGGTGCAGAAAATCCTAAAAAAAAATAAATCACTGGGTACTGATTGCATGGTACCCCTGTAAATTCAGTGGACCACTACTTGCATAAAGAAGTTCCAGTCAATCTAGTGGGCTGGACTAAACTGAGAGTCTCCAGAAGATGTAGAAAATTTAAGTGTATTTAGACACCAAATACCAACATGTCGAAATTTCAGCCTCAGGAAGTTTTAATGGAAGAAAGTAGCTTAATCACTCAGTATACTTCGCAACTGTAGCTGAAAGTTTAACATCACAAAATAACATATTGCTATGCAGCTTTAAGAAACACACAATCGCATTCAATCATTTCCCACATTTTTCAAGTCTGCTGTTCATTACAAACTCTTCTCCTATTTGCAGTTACAGTTTTCAAATGGATGACACAATTGATGCATAGCTTAATGTTCATTCTTATGAGCTGTAATTAATAAATAATCATATCACATACATAGAATTTTACAGGTACTCTTAAAATGGTTTTACAGTTCTATTAAATATATAGATAAAATAATCACTGCTATATAAAAAAATCATTTTTAAACAGCTGAACTCCCAAGCTGTGCATAAAATTCTGTAGACACATTCATTACAATCTAGAAACTCAATAAAAGTACATTTTAGAGCTCAACCATCAAAAATATTCACGGCATTGAAGTGATTGTCATTTTTTATTGTAATCTGTGCTTGCCCTATCTTTGCACTGATCATTTCCTACAATTTGGAAAATGCTGTGTTCAATTATCTGCAGACTATGCGACTGTTTAAATAATTTCTTCAATTCTAAGATGTCTGTCCCATAAATTTTTAGCAGGGCTCTGTCTTCAATAGCATATTTTCCTTGTACTTCCAATAAAAACCCAATGCAACATTTTGCAGTCAAGTTACATGACTCTAATAAGATTGAACCATCCAGCATAGCTGTCTCTCAGTCTTTAATAGCACTTCTGTGAACACAATCCTTTATCCAGTGATCCTCAAGCACTTCCTGACACTTACGCTTCACAATACTCAGCTACCCACACATTTCTTCAACAACAATGGGTTTTAGAAACAGTCTTAACAGATCAGTACCCTTGTGTACCTGAATTTGATGCTAAATCAAAATACCAAATGCAGTCAGTTCAAGTTCAGCATTTTTCAAAAACCCAGACAAAAATTCAGGAAAAACTTCCTTACTCAAACATATGTTATGGCAAATGGATTGACGATGGATCATCCACCAGCCTTTAAAACCTCCACTACTCCAAAGCCAGTCCTCTAGCCAGCAAGTTAAAATAGGCTTTGCCGTAGTGAATGCTTCACAATCAGGCTTTTAGTCTGTAAGCTCAGAATAGGACACACATTTTGACAACAAAAAAATGTTTTCAGAATAGGGCACTTACACTGAGGGCTTGGATCTTGCACTGTGGAAGAGACGCAGACTTACAAATCAATGTTAAGTCGGAGAAGCTGCCGATGCCATTTTTTCAGTCCCAAGTAATGGCAAAACTCCTGAAGAGTACAGTCTCTTCTCATGCAGTTGACCATACCAGTATTACCAAACTTAACTCTTTATCCTTGATATTCTTACCTATGGGACAGCTGGGTAGAGGTCCACTGCCTCTGTTATAGCAAACCCACAAACAACCCCAAATATGGAAAGCAACTTTCACTCCAAATTGTGGACCAATGTAGTACCTTTTTCATCTATTTTGTATGGAAGAAACAATCTCCATTTCTTAATGGGATAGGCTTGAAAGCGTACATGAGTTTAAACATTGGGAGATGATGATCAAGACAATTGCTGGATGCTGTTTGACATTTAAACTGCTCATTTTGCTGTTTTAGTCACTGTTCACCAGTGGGAGGTAAGAAAGAAAAACTGGTGTTTCTTGCTCTTGGAAGAAAATACTGTGTAAAGAAATTGCCAGCATGAGTGCATTCCCTTTCGCTTTTTCATTCTTTATGGATGATAGTTATTCAGATGAGACAGCCAAAGACCTCTCCATTCTAATTCATACGAAGGAAGAAGCCAGAAGGGACCTTACTTGATTGAACTTTTATAGCTGTAAAGCTCTATGAAGAGCCTGTAATGTAACCCCAGATAATCTCTGTTGAAGACTAAGAAACATGGAAGAACCAGAAAGGCTCAAAAAGAAGAAAAAGGCTCAGGAAAAGTTGTCATAAATTAAATGAGCCTTTGAAGAGTGGCAAATAATGAACAGCTGTCAATGGTTTTGCTCCAAACTAACATACACTGCTACTTGCTGCTATTAAATAGCTGCCATACCTCAGCCTGGTGTTCACTGCTTTTCAGATAAAGCATATAAAAGCTTCTTGTGTTAAGTTTTATTCTTTCAGAGGAAAAGTACTAGCCCTTCAATGTTATATTTTAGCCTAATTCAAGAAAGCATCTTGAAAAACTCTAGGAAGGTTTTCTTTTGGAAGAAAGTACCACTGTCGTCTTCAACAAGCACAAACAGGTTCATGCATCACAAAATCAGATGACTCAAAATAGTGAAGATTTTCATCAGCAAAATGAAAGACTTCTTTTTTTTCTACTTATGTTGATTTACACTGAATTAAGTTGGGAAGTTTGGATCTCTTCCTCAACAAGCATGAAAGATCTTATTCTTCCTCTCTAGTCAACAATGACAGGGCAAAATAGGAAAGATCTCAGTTTTATGTTGACTGAAAGAGGATCAGAATTTTATCTTCAGTGTTCAAGATTTCCTGCCATGCATTGCTGCTACTGAATTCTAACTTGGAAGAAAAATCCCAGGGAAACAAAAATCTTATAAAGAACAATGAAGTGTGATGGACAGTTAGGATTACCCCCAGCAGGTAACATAATTACAAGGTTTTAAATACCTGCAAATAAATTGCTATATATCTGATGTGTCCCAATCCCAGGTACTTTAGCTGAAAACTAAGCCAGGGCAGAGATACACCTTATGCTAAAACAAAATACAAAATATGTAAAACTGCTACTCATGTGTTCTAACTTTCTCACAGTGTAAATTATGAAGCCCCTGGTTTTATGAAGCACACTGCAACAACCTAATGAATTTTCAGGTGGAAGCAACAACACGATGTAGTCTCATAAAGCATACGATAAAACTAAAAATGTGCTGATGCAAAACAGTGACTTCACTGTAAGTCATATGGAGAAAAGTTACCGCTATTAAACTGAATTTGAAAACTCCCCTTTTATCCTGTAACGCATGGGTACACCTTCTCTGGCAAAAATCCTAGATCAAGTACCCTAAAGTGACCATTATGTGGACAAGAATTGCAAGATGCAGAAGTGGCTCAACAGTGTCCACGGACAAGCCACAGAAGTCTATTCAATTGCACCAGAAAGTCAATACCAGCTGTCAACATTTCTCCTTATTTAGTTTTACGTCTTTCCTTTTTTTCCTCTATTGACTTGAGCACTTAAAGGATACTTCTAATACTTTTACCATGCACTTGCACCTTAACAGTAGTCTCAGCAAAATTAGGTTACCTATTATTTTTTGTATCAAGAAAGAGAAATCTTCATACATCTGGTAAATAAAAGCAGTAGAGAAAAGGAAGCAGAAGCAGCCTCAGAAGCAGTGAGGTGCTTAAATAAAAAAGAAATCAAACCAAACAAAACCAAAACCAAACAACAAACAAACAAAAACCCCTAAACCCCATGGTATCTGTTCCTGATAAATTATTAAGCTTCTTGAACATCTTTCCAAAGATGGCCACCATCAGTAACATATAAAACATGTATTTCTTCAGGTATTCTCAACAGAAGTTTCTGGGCTAAGATTTCCCATATGATCCCTCCTAAGGAGCAGCTAGCATGTATATTCTTCACACTTCTCTACACCCACCTTATTCCTGCAAATTAAACATAACAGAAGGTGCAGAATAAAAATTAATTTAAATCCTAAAACCCCAAACTTCCCTTCCAAAATAAAACCCTTAAGCTGATTTTGTTGCTCCACTGGATTGCCATTGGAATTGTAATCAATTATTGGTATGTGTTCCACCACCTGCAGCTCTGCTCTGCCTCTAGCTCTCTCAAAGAATTCCATGGAAAACATGACAAAACATTTCTATTCAGGTGGGCTGATCCATGGACAAGTCAACATCACCCCTCTTCCACAGCTGTCAGGCCCTACATAAGCAAATGAAACCAGAAGAATCATTTTTGAAGACTAGAGCTCTGAATTGTTTATATTTCTACTGATAATTATCTGGTTTTATTTAGCATCTTATAAAGCAAGGCACAAATGTACAAAATTGCGTCTACTAAATCAGGTAATTTTTATATATATTTACACAATTATCATAATATAAAATGTGCCAAGACACTGTCATAGCACAACAGTAGAGGAGTTGAGGACAACCTGATAATAAACACAAATACCAGGTCCTACATTTCTGTTTGTGCTTCACCTGAAGGAACATATTCATACGCAGATACACAAAGCAATCCAGCCACCATCCATTATTTTTCCACACATCACAGAGATCAAACTTTGTTGCTAAGAAGCTGTGGAAGGAGTAAAAGGCAGTAGGCCAGCACCCAGAAGAAAATGATGAAGTAGAATAGCTCTGGCTGCTCAACAATTGTAATTTCTTGAGTTGGTGCTGAAGTCTCACTTGCTTCCAAGTCCTTTTTCTTCCTGAAAACAGGGAAGAATTTGGTAAAAGGCAGGAAAAAGAAGAAAACCCTCCTCACTGTTAATATTTAGTGCAAAGATCAAAGGCCAACCAAAAGGCAGCACTTTAATGAACCATTCCAATGTAGTCAGTTGGAGTCCAAGCTGGACTAGGAAGCACATAATGGGGTTCAGCAGTGCGCAACCTTAAGAGCCAATGTACATAGCCATTAATCCTCCGAAAACTCTAGACAAATTCTAAGGTACTTTAAATACATGCTGTTACAGTACAGTTGTTTGATCTAAGGCAATTTCCACCAGTTAAAAAGATGCCTTTTATATCCAGAACAGTAAACATAACTGTGGGCAGCACATACCACACTTTCACAATTTTACTCATACACTATATCTGACTTGATACCTTTTCCTGAAGCCATCTACTTTCAGAGCTTCTCATGTCAGACACCAGAACATTAAAAAAAGTAAAATTAAGGCTTCAAGAAACCAACTAGCAGTTGGGGTTTTGCAAGACAACTCCAGAATTCCAGCTTTCCAAAATTCCAGCTGCGGTTCTTAAGGGCAAAGCTGATAGACTCTGTCAGCCCACTGAGATCAAAAAAGACAAGAAAAGGACTTATTTAAAAAGGCACAGGATGGTACACTCATTTTATGATTTTGTAATACTATACGGATCACCCTCTGGTAGACTTTTTGTAAATCTACTTTTGGAGAAAACTGGGTTTTGGCCTGTTTTAATGAGTCCTTTTTTCTGGCTTGGGGCATCCTACCTGCTCAGATATTATACTGGATATAAACCTAAGTATTGCACAAAAGTTGCTCAATAGCAGCAGTCTGCAAACAGGCATAACTCTGACACATGTTAATGCTTGGGTTTTTTTAACAGAAGCATAAGTGAGAACAGGATGCTGGATCCCAATAATATTTTCTGTGGTTTTTGCATTTAGTGCAACCATTATTTTAACTAGAAATTCTGGAGGGTACAAACCAGTATCAGCTGAGAGGGAAAATCTAAAGCAATCCTTGTTTCTCATAGATGAGTAAGTCCTAATACCAAAGGGATACACAGTCTGCATGCAGGATCCATCACCCTAACTCTAAACTAAACACACATACAAATTATAAAAACTCATGTGTGCTATAACAGAGGCCAGAACTCCACTGAAGTATTGTACTTCCTTAGCACTGACCACACCAAACATTGTCTAGACAGTCTTTCAAACCAGGAAAGAATCATCACTCTCTGAAGACCTCACATTTGAAGTCATCCCACTCTTTCCCTTGTCTGAAATATCCACCATGTGGGGAAAGTGCTCACAATCTTGCTTAGCTAAAGCTTTCCTTTCAAGTCAAGAGAAAGCATTTTAGTCAAGGTGGAGATCAAGTAGTAAAGAAGTTTTGTACCTTATACCTATGGGAAATATAGACTTCGAACCATTACACAAGACATGAAGTCAGTCTCTACCATTACAGGTAATTTCCTTTTGTAACATTGTTAGAAGTACCTACAAGTTATGGAGTCCATGCAAAAGGCTTCTCTGAATAAGAACCACTCACCTGATGATCAGTGGATCTTCACCCGTATCTGTCATCTTCTGCTCGCTTACGCCATGGGTTTCCTTAAATAAAACAGGAATAGATTATATACAAAAATAAATAAACCAGCGTCTCACAAAGATGGTCACTGTGTGTGTGTTTTATGCACAGCAAGTCTAACTTCTGCTCAAATAAAATGAAAGTGTGCTTAGAAATTTAGTCCCCGGCAGGACTAAATACCACTGCAGTCTGGTACACACACAGAACAGGGAAAAAAATATGAAATAAGATATTTTTTTTGCTTTCAACTGCCTTCATTCATCTGAAAAAGCTTCCTCATTCATGCATATGTCAGTAGCTCTGACAGCACTGCAAGACTAAAGCATCTGTGGGAAATCTCCATTTCATTGAACATTGGTGGCAGCATATTTTAAAACTCTGGGATGCTCAGAGTTTTATTTTGTGCCAAAAAGAGCCATATTCCTATCCCTGCTGAGCATGCCATGATTACTGATGCTGTCCTTCCCTTCTGACTTAGAAAATAAAAATTCAGAGCTCAGTTGTATAGTGTGTTCTCAAGAAACCAGTATGAATGACACGTGACATTGAGGATGCAGTTTCACATTACAACCAAAATTCTTCTAGGGTTAGCAGGTCCTAATGAGATAATACAGCACTACTATGAAGGAGAGAGAGAAGGAGGCCAATCTTTCATTAAAAAGTACTCTTCAAAAACACTCAGCATTTTTGCAGGGCTGTGACTAGCACACTGTCAAACATGCAAAGAATGTACAAACAAAACAAAACTTGAGCAGGAAATCAAGGCAGCATCAAAGAAGCAAAGTGGTCAGGACAAATTAAGCCTCAAAGTTACAATACATTTAATTGTAGCATTAGCTACTTCTTTTTGGGTTTGTTCAAGGTTCAGTAAGGTTCAGTTCCATATATTTAGGAGAGTTTAATAAAGCTTTCCAGCTATGCCTAGTTTTGGCACTAAAATAATTAGAAGTCACACAGCTTTGTATTATTACAGAGCTTTCTATATAGAGTAGACTCTCTTCCAGTATGTGATTTTTTTTGAGTTTAAGAGAAACAGAGAAACAGCTATAGGCAAGTTTCACACACTTACCTCCTCAGAAGTATTAGGAGATCTTTTTCGGAGATAAATGCTGGAATCACCATCACTGGTTCTGAAATGTATGTAGAAGCAAAGTTTCTAAATTCATAAAGCTAAGTTTTGGTTTTACTTCCAAGACAGCCACTGCAATTGCACATGCTAGTTTCAAACTATGCAAAACCACAAATGTGCACTGTAGCATGTACTAGAATATGGACTTGAATTTATCAGTAATATAAAAAATGACTTTAGGAAATCTGACCCACAATAAAAAATCCATATGCTCAAATTACAGTCTTTTATGAAAAATGGTACCTGATATGGATCTTGCATCTTTGACATCACTGACATCTAAATGAGAGTATACCCTAGATTTTATGGATGTCTATAAATAAAGAATTGTCAGACTTTGTAGGGAACAGAAAGCTTGAAGGAGACAGTGGGTTTTTCTAATTCTCTCGAATTCACTAGAGTGCGAGTGATAAGCATCAACAAATTACAGTTCATGTCCCACTGAAATACATTACCTAAGAACTAAATGAGAATGTAACAGGGAACAGAAGAATGGAATAAAGTTAGCTTTACTGGGTCTGGCTGACGTGCAGTTAACTTTCAATATAGCAGCTCCTGTAGCGCTAAGCCTTGTATTTATAGCTAGAATTGTGCTGATAACGCACCAATGTTTCAGTTGTTGCTGAGCACTCCTCAAACAGCACCTCCGCTGTCTCTCTAACCCCCTGCCCTCAGTGGCCAGTAGGCTGGGTCTGGGCAAGAGGCGAGGAGGGGACATGGCTGGGACAGCTGTCCAGGACTGACCAAAGGGATATTCCATACCATATGATGCTGTGCTTAGCAACTGAAACCAAGAGAAAGGAGTAAGCTGGCAGAGGGACATACACACGTTATTAAGGCATCTGTCTTCTGAAGCAACCACTATGCCTGTCAAGGCTCTACTTCCCAGGAAGTAGCTGGACACTGCCTGCTGACTGGAAGTAGAGAGTATTTATTTTTTTTCTTGGCTCCTTCTGCTTTGTTTCCACATGTGGCCTTTGCTGTTTTCATCAGGTAATGAGGCAAACTGCTTTTACCTCAACCCATCAGTTTTTTACCTTATTTTCTCCTCCTATCCTGCTGAGGGTGGGGAGAGAGAGAGTGGCCTGGTGCACACCTGGTGGCCAGCCAAGGTCAATCTGCCATAAGGCTGTTCACTTGTTAATAGACAGAAAAAAAGTCTAACAAGTATCTGTTGGAGTGAAGCAGTGTCATGCTTCTACATAGTGTCATAATGCACATGGATTACTTTATCTATGTTACAAAAAACTCTTCATGTTGGAAAAACAGTTGTAACACTGCCATGTTCAAAATGCATGGGGTTCCACTTGGGTTTTGTGTAGCAAAGTTTGTATAGCAAGGTCAAATCAAGTCCCATTGGCAGTAAATCATTCAGCATGTTTAAGAGAAACAGAGGAAGAAGCCAATGAGTACCAGTACACTGCTCCTAAGAGAAGTCTGCAAGAAACATCCAGTGGACAGGGAACATTCCAAAAGACCAGGCATTCATACCAGTTAGGTGCATTTAAGACAAAGTTAATGTGAAATACCTAGTCAATTCCTGACAACCAGCAATTTCTTCCAGTTTATCTTGTGACAGAGTAGTTGTGGCAGCTTCTGAGATGTGCAAGTCTTCTTCTTCTGTCACGCTTTCCTCTTCTTCCTCCCCTTTACTACTTTCTTCTGGTCTCTTTATGTCTATTGATAAATCCTCTACATGCTCTACTATGTCCTGTTGGAATTAAGAAACATTTTGCATTAGACAACAACACTGACTCCCCACTTTTCCAAGTATTTTAGTGTTGCAGCCTCCTCAGATGTTAAATTGGATGCAGTACAAGATTGAAAAATCTCACTAAAGAAAACAAAAAGTAATTCATTTCTTGAAAGTCACTTTGGATATATTCAGCTCTAAAGCATCATCAGTTCAACATACATACAATTAGTTGTCCATTCTTTTTATATAAGTAATCATGACATGACATGGCTCTTTGAAGTAATCTGCTAAAACTTTTAAATCTATCCCGAATTAGTCTTTGAAGCTAACAGCAAATTGACTGACTTCATTACTCTAGTAAGTGTCAGAACCAAAACATGCCCAGCACGTCTAAGCAACATGTAGAGTAACATCAAATAGACACTCATTCCTGAATAACGCTATCTAAAATTACTGCACTGGAAAACATATCAGACAATTCACAGTAAATGTCTGCAAGAAGAGATGCACTAGCAAATTGCCTAAATCCAATATATTCAATTTATATCCAAAAATCTCTCCTCCTCCTCCTTCAGTGTAGAAAAGCCTTCATTTTACCCATGTAACTCATCCTGCTCAAATTAGTTTAAGTTTTTGTAGGCAAATTTATTTGGATTCAGCTAAAAATTACCTTTGCCTGTATCTTTCTACATCAGCAGTGCTCCTTTCTGTTCATCTCATGAGAAGTTATTAAAATACCCTCTGTGATAAGCTTTATGCGTAAGGATTATACAGGAGCCTCAAGCTACTTTAAGTATAATTAAAATTTGCATTTTTTAACTGTAGTCTTAATATTAGGAATAACTCTTTCTTTCAACGTCAGAACTTCCCAGGGATCTGCAATTCCATTCGTTCCAGTAGAGGGCTGTGGCAAACAGTGTTACGGGACAGGAAACCAAGTATATGTTACTTATTTCCAAAAAACTTGGCAAAATTAAAACAAATGAAAACCAATGAAGTCAGATGTGAATCCCCCATATACACACAAAGGAATGCTGTAATAACAAAAAAAAAAAATACCTCAGGATCCTGTAGAATAGTGGAATCTTGATGGTTGGTGACCTTTTTGCCATCTTCTTCAGTTTCTAACTCTTCTTCTACTAGTAGTGGCACTTCCTTTTCACTGGAAGAATTCATGTGACTGTTAATATCTTCTGTTTCCTCCTTGCCATTTTCACTATCTGTTTCGGATGAAGGGACATCTGGCTTGTTCCCTAAGTCTGGCCCTAGAGCATCTTCCTTGTGGTCCTGTTCTGGTAAGCCCTCCTCGTGTAAAACATCTGTTAGTGTTTCAGAAGAAGCTTTATCATTTCCAGCATCATAATCTTCAATACAGGGCTCAAGGTAAGCATTCAAAACTGCTGATATGGGAACATTATAATGTGGATAATAAAAGAGATCATGGGGTATTACAGATACTTTCGAAGAACTTGGCAGCACTTCAGCTGAAGACTCAACTTCATCACAGCTGTCCAGGTCCTCTGGACTTTTAGGTACATCTGAGAGAGAGTCATCAGATGTTTCATGCTGTGTAGACAATTCTTGGCTTTTGAGATCAGAACCATTCGGTGAACAATGGTTAGTTTCTATCGTCTCAAAGGTATGTGATTGCTCTGTATGCTCATTTTGTGGAATATTCGGTATTTCCTCATTTAGAAGATGAAGAACATACTTACGCGTATCTTCTTGTTTTGAGGTATCTTTTGGTAAAAGAACTGGAGTCTGGGGTTTGCTTTCTTCTACTTTATTTATAGATTCATCTGTAAGTATACCTGAAGTCCAAGATAATGGACTTAAAGAAGAAGTATTGGCTGAAAGGCTCTTAGTTTCATTGTCATATTCAGTGGAGGTTTCTTTAGTTAATTCTTCAGAGTAGTCTTCGAACAAGTCAACAGAATTTTTCTGATCTGTCAGAACAGCTGGAGAAATGTCACTGTTCTGTTTCAGTAGATCATCAGACAAGCCCCCTTCACCTGGAGTGAATTTGTCACTTAGAACCTCCCAAGAGGAACTGGATTCTAAACTGACAGATCCTGCAATTTTCAGTGAGGTAGGTCTCTGAGGCTCTTCTTCAAACATTTCCTGTGAATCACCTGACATGTGATTCGATTTCCCATTACATTTTTCAGAAACGGTTTCTGATAGGATTCTCTCAGGGGTCTCATGAATATGAACCTTTGGAGGAGCAGGATGACTCCTTTCGTGATTAACAGTATACATGTTTTCTTCACTTTCACTTAAAATCAAGATTTTGCTTTCTTTTTCTGATGGTGTGTCTTTGATGTGAACATATGTGGACTCAATTGGAAGCTCCTTGTCAGGATCTGTAAAGTCCTCCTGTAAGTGATCGTACACCATTAAAAGACAAGTCATACCTCAGATACCATTTTACTTTTCCCAAATACTACAGGAAGAATAACTGCTTAGCCCATCACCCCATTACCTTGTGAATGGCCAATTCATGACTCACTTATTTTGAAAGTACAGAAACCAATTTGGCAAGCCAAGAGGCTTGAACAAAGTTGAGCGTCAAGAAGCCACTTGTACAGGAAGATTAGAATGCAGACAAGGCTACTCCTCAATTGTTAATGTATTCATCTCTCCCTGCTGCACCTGTAGTGACAACTGACATGGCTTTTTGAAACAATCCCAAACCCTAGGAATAAAATAAATCTAACAAGCCCACTAAGTTCACTGTGAAATATATTAATATGGTAGTTCATTCCATTCCAATAGACTGTATTTTAAAAAAAGTAGTCTTTTTCTTTGTTCATTAAAATGTCCACAAGACTTAATGCCAACAAATCTTACACCTCATCTAATCCAGAAATAGTAATTAGATTGTTATAATAATTTTAATTCCAGTGACTTTAGTAATGCCCACCAATTTTATAAACTACAAAATTCATACCAACTGGAACTTTCAGTCAAGAAAGGAGAGGAAATGCCTTTCGTGCAGGAGCAATCATTTATGTGCATATACTCTAGCAAAAAACTTACAGAAGATACTAGAAGGACACTGAGCCCCTTAGGGATCCTTTCAAACCAAAAAGATTATGTTGAACTTGGTTTGTCTGGAACTACGAGTAGCCTCCAGAAGAGTTTTTCAACTTACACAGATCCTTTCCCCAGTTCCTGGGACTTCCCAATTTAACTTGCATTTTCTGTCTCCTGTCCCTTAATTCCTTTGTAGATTTACCCTCTGTTTCTCCAAAAGACCTTTGTCAATCCCTGACACTGTCAGCCCTTACTTACTCCTCAGTTCTTTGTTTTTGATAAAGCCCGCATTGAAATCCTGGCCCTTTAAGCTGCAATGTATTTCGTGCTTACAGTGAGGGCTTTTGACTGCTGCACTGGCAAGATCCAGCCTCTGGTATCTTGTGTCTGACACTGGATAAATTCAGATTGATTGTGGCCCTCAAACTTGAGAAGATAGAAGTCTAAATGAAATTCAAAGTCCAGTGAATCATCACAGATGAAGGGATAAAATTCAGCCTTATTTAAGACTAATACAGCAAAGTAGCAGAACCCTATGCAACCAGGTCTAACTTCTGAAAGTTACAACTGCATGTAAATGTTTAAAAGCACAATTCTATATAAAACATTTTAGCAATCACCAATGAAAGTCCATTTGACTGGATTTAATAAAATTGTGAAAAATTAAACCTGAGTCTGTGGTTTATTTTAAATAGAAACCTAGATGGTAAATACAGCAATATCTGACTTTATTAAGTACACCAAAGCAAATTAAAAAATATGAGATGATGTAGGAATAAACACATACTGCTTCCAGCTCCGGGAAGTGTTCCAGAAACTGTGCCACATATGTCACAATTGACTGTTCGTCGGGTGATTCCACCATGATATCTATGGAGACAGACACAAGGTGCTTGAGCACACACAGCTCTAAAACGTTTTTGCAGAGGAACAGATCATCAGACATTTATCCTGCCTTTATGATGAAAGAAATAGCAGCTACAAACACTTTTCTGACAGATAAAAGAAGTACTTTTCACTGTTGATGGTACTCGAAAGAGTTCTCAATGTCTTACTCTTATCAATTTTTTCCTACTTCCAAACACATACTGAACCCTGATCAGGGTCCCTTTTCATCCACCGTCATACTGTCATTTATGTTGTTGTCACTAGACAGTGATCTTGTTGAGTGACAGCACAGAGGCTTATTTTTAGCAGGATGGCCCAGTCACCTTACAGGTGACCCATGAAAGCACACATAACCAATCTGTGCTTTCAGTAATAAAAGCAAGGCCTAATACCTCTCTAGTACAGTTCAGTAAAAAACACTGCAAGAAGTTCCATTTATATACATATATGCACATATATATACTTATGTTTACATATATAAAAATATATATGTGCATATATGCATTGTAAAGCTAAAAAACAGGAGATGAAAACAGGTCTGAATAGGTATCTACCCATTTTCCTGGTATGGCAGACTGATACACTTCACCCTGGAGTGATGTTTAGTGTCTGCAGACTGTAGGTCTTACAAAATGGTGTTAATGTATTGAGACACCTCTCAGCACAACAGGGTGGTGATTAATGCCCACTAGTAATGCAGATGTCACATAGCATCTAAACATTAACCAAGACCAGCATATGCAACTAAAACTGTAGTAAGATCTCTGCCTCCAAGTAGTTTACAAACATGACTGGAAGCATACAACTATAAGCCAGTGCCCAATTAATTTTTATTTTTCTTACTGATCAGCCTAACACACTGATCATGTCAACAGCATAATCACTGGGAGGTTTTTTTGGTAGGTATCACAGCGCAATATTCATGAATTCATTATAGTTTGAATGTTACCCAACAAGGTTGATGTAGGCGTTTTACCTTCTGGTTCTAGGAGCCGAGGAACACCCAGCTTGCTTTGTGCTATGCTGAAAGCATCCTCCAGGTTTTCTCGAGCCGATTTCTCCAGTGCGTGCTTCATGTCTACCAAAGTACAGTCTATTGCTTTTATGACAGCTAAGAAAGCAAGACCACTCCTCCAACTGCTTGTAAAGTCCTGAACTGCAACACCGTACCTAAACAGAATTACACATAGTTCACATGGATGGTGGTGTTACAAAATCCAAAGAAAAGGTATCATCATTTTCAAAGCCTCCTGAAGGTTAGAAGTAAGGTTGCTGAAGTTACACTAGTCACATCTGAGATCTTTTTGGATTTTGAAACACACAAAATACATCCATAAAACACATGGATTCACAAACTGGATCAACTTGGCCAAAGCTGGCATCAACCTGCCTGTAGGAAGCAGTTAGTAAAAACAAAGCCCTCAAGAACTCAGCAATCACATTTAACATTCACAAAACCAAATGTCTATGTGATTCCTGTTTCTGTTGCTCTCCAGCATTTTAATGCCATAGCTTGGGAAGACTGCCAACACTTAAATACTTAAAAACATAAGCATGAATGATTCACGTTCTTGTGTACTTAGTCTTCTGCAGCAGCAAACTCTGCTTTGCCAAATGCAAATGGTGTCAGTATATGTAGAAACCACGAATGTGTCAGATGTTCAAAGTTTTGGAGAAAAAAACAACTGTCAAACTTGCAATGAAGTACAGCCCCAGAACAGAAACTTCTGCACAGATCACTGCATAAGAGGATTGTAATGATGCTATTATGCTTTTAATAGTGAAGCTGCAAGAACAATTTTCTCCTATGTTTTCCATTTGTACTCTTTGTCTGAACTGAAAAGCCTACAGCCTTTACTTATCTCACCCTCACTCTCCTGGTACCACCTCCTTGTTAATGACAGTATCAGCATTATTTTGGGACTAAACCTGTGGTTCCCTTATGGTCTGCACCAGCAGCAGTGAACTACGGATCTTGATGGGACAGGTTTATTTGCACAATAAGCACCCTTAGCTTCACTGAAGATAACCAAGGGATGATGTGATCTGTAGAACCAAGTATTTAAGATGTAGATTTGTATTTTCAATACTAGACACAGAACATTTGTGTTCATAGACCAATTTGGACATAAAAATCCATCAACAGACAAAAATGCCAAATATTCAGCTATCCAACTTACAAGTAAGTTTGACTCATGCCCTCTTTAATACTCTTTGGCAGTCATTGCCTCAGATAACAATACATATAAAATACATTCTAGGCATTTACACATGCACTAGACATCTTACATTAAAGTTTTAACCTAACGCTGCCAGGTTAAAGCATTACTGTACAAAACGCTTTGGTGAAAGAACTGCCTTTTTATTACATAGAGGTGTGCTGAGCGATGGAAATGGATCCAAACATTGCATGTTCATGAGAAATGACTTAAGACTCACCCCCTTCCCCTCTCTAATTCTGAGGAAAGAGTGACTTTAATAGGGGCTCTGTCCCTCAAGGCACTCTGCAGCACACGAGAAGCTGCCTCAGGGCTGCCACTTAATTTAAAAGGCTGTTGCTGAAGTCTTTCAATATACTTGATTTTTCAGTTCACTCCTTATTTATGCCTACCCTTTAATTAGTGAAAAATATCAAATAGACTGCATGAAAGCCATGAGGCAGGAGCAGGAGGGAATGATCCTGTTTTAAATAGCACCAAGCAGATTAATTCAAGTTAACATTTAACACTCAAATCATTAAACCAGCAGCACACGCAGCTTCAAGGTCAGGTGGCTGCTGTAGACACATGGTAATAGCAGTAATACCCCCTTGCACAGACCCTGCACCTCCAAACTCAGAAAGCAGAAGAAGCCACCATGCACCGTAACAAACACACAGGGCAAAGAGAAAGAGAAGGAAGAGAAAGGAAAGAGAAGGAAGATTCAGCTTCAAGAGGGCAGGTGGCAAAACACAATTTTGTACAAGGGTTTGTTAGCTTACTTTCTGGTTTTCCTCTGTACCCAGATTAAAAGGGCTCTGATGGCTTTCCGCTGATCCTTCACTGTAATGGACATGTTTCTCTCCACGCTAGGAGTGCTGGGGTGGGATGTGTCTGACTCTGGACCACTGGGCCCGGAGGACAAGCTGGAGGAGGAGGAGTTCCTGTTGAGGTTGCCTGTCAGCTCCTTAATCTGCAATAAAAGGCAAAACACACAGCGTTCTTGTTTAACACTGGCTGCATAGAGAACTCGGTGCCTGTTCTCATGAAAACTTTAAAGATAGCAGTGGCATAACTGAATTTTAAAAGGTAGTTGTAGACCTGCCCATTATAATTCTCAACTTGTATTGCACAGGCATGACAGCCAGCAGCAGTCCAGCTGCCAACCCCAGGAAACAGAAAGGCAAGGTACCAGCACAGGCTGAACTGAGCAAACTTGTATTAAACAAAAAGCACAGAAACATGTCCTTGACAAAAATGTTTAACTGAAATTGTTCTCATCACAGGTCTTGCTTGAGTGAAATATTTTTAGTCAGGAAATGATGACCTGCAGCAGCACTCCTGTCCTTGGTCAGCATTGACACTTGATTCCAAATTATCGACTCTGCTGCTCTTAGGTCCCTCGTGCCCTCTGCTGCTGAGGCAGCAGATTCTGGTCGCAGCATCCCTGCCTGTGACTCCGTTTGGCCAAACTGGTGCTGCGCAGCCCTGTTCAGCCTAAAGAGCTCAGCCAGGCAGAGAAACCCCACTGCAACTTTGAGATGAATTTTTAAGCCTATCACCATTTTTAAATGAAAGAGAATGAAAAGCCTCACTGTCTCACAAGAGTTGCAGAACCCTTCCACCATCTCTCTCCGTTCATTACAACTTGGAATTGTCTAGAAGGTAATTTTCAAAATACATGTAGATTATAGATCAGTTTTAATCTAAGCCTGGGGCTAAATAGATTTTTCAAGCTTAAATCAGTTTTATCAGTTCCAGGCCCTTCAAGATCTTTCATTTGGTCTTCTACATCAGTTGCAAATTTTTGCCATGCTGAGTAAGCCTCTGGAGATCAGTGATTCTACATGGAATTTGCCACCACATTGCACCAAGCCCAGAAAAGGCTATTGGAAATAAACTGTGACCTGGAACCAAACCCAAGACATTGGTTCAGATCCAGGGAATCTGGAAGAGAACCCTGACAAGGCACAGGACAGAAGGGAAAGTGGTAATCTGAAGCTCTAATTCTGGTCCAAGTCAAACGAAGGCTTAAACTGTTTCCTATTTACACCAAAATAGTTCAAATGAAGTAAAATGAAACCACTGCAGGTATAAAATTAGGAGTCAAAAGCTCAGGTTTGACATGTTTAATTATGTTCTTTAGGATGAAAAATAAATTTGTAAAGCAGTATTCAGCTGGAATAGATTGATATCAGGAAGATTTTTCACTTATGATTAAAGTATTCAAGTTGTATTACCTGAAAAAACAAGATTATATTCCATATTAGTCCAAGAACCAGAGAGGAATTCCCATCTGCTATTTCTGCTGCATCGATGCTAACAAGCTTTACCTGTAGAAGAGATCATAAATTCAGAGCCAAGTTCAAAGAAGCAAGGTAAATGCAAAAAATGCACCCAGACTCCTGGGCATGTCCAGAACACTTCTGCCACTGACTGACCAGCCAAAAAGCAATTCTTAAATCTTATGTTATTGGTAATTTGCTCTGATCACAAATGCCCTGCTCATGGAACTCTTATCTCAAGCCCCCAGCATAGTCTGCAGAACAGAAATGAGCCCAGTTCTGCATCCGGAGAACCACAAATGCATTTCCTCCACATAAAAATTGAACAAAATGGTGCCCCCTGCAGGGGATCCTATTCTTAAAAAGTAGAGTCACTTCTCATACAAAAGTAAAATCCGAGTAAGATCTGCTTACTTCTGTTTTGCTAGCTATGCATCTCCCTTCTCCTTGCTTATCTCATCTCACATAGCTTGTCACAGAGTTCTGATTAAATCAGTTAGCAAAGGATAGGGTTGCCTAATCCAAGCAAACTCTAGACTTTCCCACACTGTGGTTTCTTCCACCTGATAGCACCAGGATGTTATTCTCTACAACAGAGACTTGGTTTTGGCAAAGGTCATGGAGAAGGGAGGAAGCAAGGAAGCTGCCAGTACTACACACGGCACCCAGACAGTTAAAGCCCAGCATACAGCTCATTTATCACTGAGAAATCCTGTGCATGATGAATCACTTAGCAGTGCTTTACCCTGCTGCCCCGTTCTACAGAAGCGTTCGCTGATGAGTTCCACCCACTGTGGTTTACTATCTAACCCTGAAGCTCTCGGCAAGCAAGGCATTTTGCCAACACTTTCATTACCACCCTTCACTAACCTGTTTGGTTAAACTGAAAAAAGGAAAGCAAAGTAACTTTTATCTAGTGGTTCCCACAACAGTTTTCAATCTTAGCAAGAAGACACCTCTAGCTGTCATATTTCAAGGCTCAGATTTCTTGCTAGCTCCAAGGTACTTGGCATGGGAAAACCTTTAAGACCTAGTATATCTGAATAGCAGTTTCTTCAAAACAGTGAGTGGCATTTATCATTAGACTACTCTCAGTGTTAGCTCTGTCCTCTTACTGCTGCTTATGTTTGTCACCCAGCTCAGCAGAGATACCTGGCTACAAGATACTGGATGCTTACCCTTAAGGAAACAAGAAATCCATAGAAAAGTAGGTGCTTTAGCACCACTAATTAAAAGGCTGCCTGTCTCTAAGGCTTCTCCTGAAGCAAGGCCTGGCCTTGCTCATTTTGGTTCTAGGTTGTCCTGTAGTGAGTTCCTGACAACTAGATATGCCCCAGCTGCAGCCCTGCAATGTGCTGATATCAACCAAGAGAAAAATATGCCATCGGCTAGTGGGACTGAGCTGGATTTGGGTAGAAAGCATTAACTGGGAAACTTAAGAAATCTTAGCAGTTCTATAGCAGGACACATAGACATATACATTGAGCTCCAGATAAACCTCTACTGATGGAATTTCAAAAAGGAGACTGAAGCACCTGGAAGTTACTGGACAACTTAACCTTTCACATCATCTCCTGGGGAAAAAGGCAAAGGAAGTTAAAACTTCCACATCCATGAGGTTGTAAGAGATCCATTAAGAATCTCACATTATGCTCATTCCCGCAGAGGGTTCTCAGTGACTCTCCTGCATGACTAGCATGGCTTCACAATCTCTGGAGCAAGCTCATTGTAGGGGAGCAGCAAAGTGACATCAGTTGCTGTTGTGGCTGTTGGGCAGGGTTTTGCCCATAAGCACACACTGGATCTTTCCTCACCCATAAAGTTTAAACCCTACTGCAGTACTTTATAGGACATAGTCTAATAATTGTTTTCTCCTTCTGAAAGATCTAGGTATACTATGCATATGAGTTGTTACATGGCTGGGATTTCTCTTGACCCCATTGCTTCTCACATTTTTCAAGAGCAGTAATTTTACAAAACACAAGCCACATCCATAGGGCTTTGGAATAAATCCCTAATGCGAGAAATAATAAATAAATAAATAAAATTGAATAATTTCAAGCTACAGGCTCTCATCTTGCTTGGTCACTTACAATAGAAAGTGCTGTTGGATTAATACCACACTGACTACGAGGGAAGTTATATCCTTATAAGGTTCTGATTCCTGGAATTATACTTTTATGTCATGTTCTCAGATTTATTTTTCTCCTGCCTTTGACTCATGATCAGCTGCTGCAGGAGTTTGCCAGACAAATACATGATTTGTAATAATGTAAGTACTATTGACAAAAGAAAGTCATCTACCTTCAGTGGAACTGAAGTAATGCCACTAAGTCCCAGTTTGTAAGAATTACTTGCATTTCTTTTTATTTTCTTTTAATATCGGATTCCTGATCCTTTAATCCTGTTGAACATTTACATTATACAATGAAGAAATAATCCTTGTTTTAGACTCTGTAGATGCTCTTGCTGTGCATTTTTATGTGCTTTTCAGCCTTGCTGCTAGGGTAAGTCATAGCACCTTTAGGTGGTACATTACTCTTACATACATGCAGCACATCAGACTAATTACAACTCCAATATAACTTGCAACATACATGGAGAGAAAACATTAAGTCCTTTAGAAACACTCACATTACTGTCCTCCAAGAACTTCAGTGCTTTGGCTATGTTGTTCAAACGAAAAATGCGATGGCTTGAAGATTTGTATTCATGCATCTAGAAAAAATAAAAGCCACACTGTTTATAAAAGTAGTAGAATTATTCACTATGTCATATGAAGCTCAGAAACTATCAACACAGAGGCAAAATAAAGCTAAGGTAACCTACCTATGTAAAATTATTGTAATCATTGCTGATCAGTAAAGTGCTTCAACTACATGATCTGCCCTTGCTGTAGCAAAACAGGGTTAGCAACCAGCTTTCCTGTTTTCCAGATGTTATCACTCTCTTCAACCTGCCATGTTGATATTTATATACTCATGCCCCAACCATGTTCAGTAACAGGATCAAATTCACCTGAAAATGCATAATAATGGATTTATCTTTTTTCTTGAATAGAACTGAATTGTATGATCCTCATTAGGAAGTAAAAAGAAAGCGAGCAGCTTTCATTGCAGGCACAGGCAGGTGGGAGGTAGATACCTTCACTTTGGCAGAAATGAAACAGATTTGTTGCATGCCTGTCTCCCTGCAGTTTCCCTTTGGCACACAGTTTCCATCACACATGTGCAGGAACACCTAACTGCCAGAGCAACAAGTCCAGCCAGCTGACCTTACCTCCTTCCTTGCCCTCCTCCCTGACCTGCTGGGCACAGCCTCAGGTTTACCCTGAGGTGTCACCCCCTTTAATTCCTTTCCAGCCTGGCTTCCAATGCAATCTCTCTGAATGCACACAAAGACAGTGATGCCTTCTGTTACAGCTCCCCAAAACTGCAAGAGTATTACAAAACAAGCAGTTGTGAATGTGTGACTGCAGTGGCCATTCGTGCTGCAGCATGCAGATGTCTCAGTCACTGTAGAGCATCACTGGCTGAGTGCATCTGCAGCAGTGAGACAGCTGCAGAACAGGTTTCCTCTTATCCAAGTGTGATACTCACACAGAAGAGAGTACTTGCTGGCAAGACTGATGGAGAAAGAAAACATTAAGTCAACTCAGCTGGTCATTTATATTTGTACTGGGTGTTCCCATTTCTGGCATGTACAACTTTCTACAGCTTTTACAAAGAAAGGAGGAGTTGGGGCTGTTCAGCCTGGAGAAAGCTCTGGGAAGAACTTATTATGGCCCTTCAGCTCTTAAAAGGGACCTGTAAGAAAAATGGGTAGAGACTGTTTAGCAGGGCCTGTTGTGATAGGATGAGGGGTGATGGTTTTAAACTAAAAGGGGAGATTCAGGCTGAATGTGAAGAACAGATACTTTACAATGAGGGTGTTAAAACACTGGCACAGGTTGCCAACAGAGTGGTGGATGTGCCATCCCTGGAGACATTCAAGACCAGGCTGGATGTGGTTCTGGGCAACTTGATCTAGTTGAAGATGACCTTGCTTACTGCAGGGGGCTTGGACTAGATGACCTTTGAAGGTCCCTCCAACCCAAACTATTCTATGAGTCTATGAGGAGGGAAAAAGATTCTAGTAAGTAAAGCTTTGCTCTTCTGATTTATACCCTGCCAGTAAGACTAATGAAGTCTTAGCCAAGATACCAGAACTAAACGCACAACTACATTGAGCATCAGCAGACCTATTAAGCATATATCAGACAACACAGAAACAGAATTCATTAAAAACAAATAATACAGCAAATACATCCTTTCTTGGCAACATGACTTGGGTGATCTCCAAATGGAATATGTGAGCATTAACGCATACATACCAGCTTTTGTCCTGAGAGGACTTCCAGTAGTGCCATCAAGATTTTGCCATCTTGTATATCAATGAACAAGTCTTTCACCTTCAGAGGAGGCTTGCACTGTGAAGAAAATTAAAAACCAGGTAACTTTATAAGCAGTACTGCTTGATAAATCACATGATTTCAGAGAGTAAGGAGAATTTGACAAGACTTAAGGAGGATTAAAGTAGAAGTAAATACTAGAAGTAAATCTTAGCCTGCAGGAAGAAAGGGCTGACTACAGAACCACAGAATGGTTAAGGTTGGAAAGGACCATAAGATCATCTACTTCCAAACCCTAGGCCATGGGCAGGGACACTACACCATGCTGCCCAAGGCTCTCTCCAACCTGGCCTTGAACATTGCCAGGGATGGAGCATTCACATCATTGCGCAACCTGTTCCAGTGTCTCACTACCCTTCCAGTAAAGAGCTTCTCCCTTATATCTAATCTAAACTTCCCCTGTTTAAACTTAAACCCATTACCCCTTGTCCTATCACTACAGTCCCTAATGATGAGTCCCTCCCCAGCATCTCTATAGCTCCCCTTCAGATACTGGAAGGCTGCTATGAGGTCTCCATGCAGCCTTCTCTTCTCCAGGCTGAACAGCCCCAACTTTCTCAGTTTGTCTTCATACGGGAGGTGCTCTATACTTCATATCAGTGGCAATTCTGGCCTAGGAATGTCAGAGCTAAAACTGAGATACAGTATTCATGTAATTGAGCTCAGACCTTATTCCAGATTTCCCACAAGAGAGTCTCACCCTAAATAGTCTGCCTGGGAAGTGGCCACCCAAGGGTTGGGTGCTGATCCCTCAAAATACAACAAGTCCAGCAGAAGCAAATCCCACTTTATGTTGAAATAAGCCTGCAACCCATCAGGACACAATGTCTCCTCTGTAAGGTTTCTAGTGCTGTCATTCTGTTTCCTAGTATTTTCATTTCCATTGCTGCCCATTTCTTTTCCTACTTTAAATAGCAGCTTCTTGTATTGTGTCTCTCTCTTCTCAGCAGACTCTTCCAAAGGGAACCGTCTCTTCACTTCACTCAGGTGTCTGATGATGTGTGCGCTATGAGGCACACAGCCAAGTCAGCTCAGCCCTTAGGAGTAGTCTCAGCTGCAGTAATTATGCTCTTTTCAGGTGTCACTCACTTATGTGTCCCTAAAGAGCACAATTTTTTCTTCTCTGGTTGGGCAATGCACTACTGTTCGATTAAGCACTGCTTTTGGCAAACTGGGACTATACGTTTTCGTTACTAGCCTTTGATCTAGCCAAGAGTAGTAAACAATGCTCCATACTGAAAGAAAGCAAAGTATCCTTCATTTAAAAATCAAATAACCTATCTGAAAGCCTCAAACCTAAACGTTTTTTATCCTTTCAGTACTTAAGAGCAACCAGAACTCGGAAGAAGCAGTCTACTCCTAATTATCACATGACCAGGAGAGCCAGCTCCTCTTGAAAGATGTCCTAAATGGGATCATCTGCTCCAAGAGAGGACACAGCACACCATAAGTTTCCTGAAAAAGTATGAGAAGAAGACTTCACTGCTGTTTTTAAAATAAACAAGCCACTCTGCAAGAAGTGCTCCTTTGAGGATAAAGGCCACCTTCCTCAGCGGGTGTCCTCAGAGAATCACCTGTAATTAGAGACAGCTTTAGCAAAGCTTTTGTTATTTACACAGGTATGTTTACTATGCCACTTCCAGGAAAAACATTTAATATAGGGGCAGACTTTTGCCCTTTCTTCAGAGAAGCACTTTTCTTGGTTGAATCCAGAGAAAACAGTTCACTTGCCCACTAAGATTCTAAGACTTCACATGTTTGGCAAGGCAGAATTAACTGCACCTGACAGCCTTTTAATGATCTAATTCCTGCTGTAAATCAAAGACATTCTCTACAGTCCATATTTGGCAACCTTTTCTGACAATTTCCAAAATTATATTAGTATAAATCTCTAGATCTCAATTCACAAAGGCATCATGTAACACTGCCTTTGTTCTGAGAGACCTTTGGGAGCACCTGCTAGTCAAAACATTTCCTACTAGCCTTATTCTGATTTTCCAGTGAGGATCCCTTTATTTCTTCAGCAAGACTCAGTGCAGAATAGAGGACTTAAGCAACTAGGTATGTGATGGCTTTCTTCTAGAAATCCTTTATTATACTCTGTCTAAAATGCAGTCACTTCCCAAGAACTACAGGAGCTAAACTGAGAGACAGCTTGTAGCCCAAACTTGTTCCCAGTCTGTACTTCATGAAATTCAGACACAGATACTAAAAGCACTGTGAATTTCAAACTCCAGTCTAAGCTAGGACTTTTTCTAGATTAGGAAGCTGGTCTCATTCCTTGATCCTGCACTAACCATTGCTTCTGTTTCAGGAACATTACGAATGTTTTCTTTTCTCTTTCCATCCTCAACAGCAGGAAAATCATTCTCCAAGTAGCAGACTACTCAGGAGAGTTAGCACTCCTATCAGTAAGAAACATAAATTAGGTTTAATAGCCATATAAGCGTGTGATTAAGAAACAATCACATCTTAAAAATATGATGTCCAAAAATTAGTTCTCTAGTGGAAGTGGATACAGAAAGATCCCACCATACAGCCCTCCCCCACTCATGACTGACAAGTAATTAATGGTTCCCATCTGCAGCTTTGGGATGAAGCCAGGTTCTGAAGAACATAGGCCATGATGCCTCCAATGTTTGAACTTCCAGTCCAGGGAAGAACACAATCACCTCAGAGCAGTCTCAACCATATCTGACTTTATGTATGTTCTGTGGGAAAGTTCTAGCCTCATGATAAATTTAAACTTGGGCTCAAATGCACCTGAGGTAAACTAAAGCCAGTCAAGCGCTTACTGAGCCTGAAAATTACTTTTTTAAAACCAGAAATATGCTTTCAGCTTCCCCTCGTTCTCCTCCAAACAACCCCATATGCACAGAAGTCAACTTTGTCTCCAAATTTAAAGTACTTTAAAAGACATTGACAGCAACACATCTATGGTTTGGTCCTTGTATCCCAATATCAAGGCTGTTTGTCAGTCTTACCTTTCCCAAATGTAGGTTTATCCATCTGGTAAAGGTCCTCTTTTGTACATTTTCCCGTTCCACTAGAAATACCAGAAACAAAAAAAAACCAGCACTTAATTTTCCAGAAGAGGGAAATCTGGTAGGAAATTTCAAAAACTGATGCACAAAAAAGTCAGAATTTATGAGACCCCTGTGAAAAAAACCCAAATATAATCCAAATCAGGAAATATAAGGTTGAGCTATGGTGTTTTATACAATTTCTTTGCCTAGACAGGAGCTGTGCACTTGTAGATGCATTCTAAAGGATGTAGGAAGGAATCTCTCTTCAGTTTCACAATCTTCACTGCAGCTCTTGAGAGGTGAACATTTACGTGTCATGCACAGCTCCCCAGTGATGTTAGCCTCTGAGCAGGCAGCTTGACCCTTCTATGTCCATTTATAGGATTATTGCTTTGATGCCTCACGCAAATGGGGCTGGCGTGGATTCCAATGTACTTACTTGTATGCACAAGGAACAGGACCACATTAGCCACACAACAATTATGTCCTCATTTTTCTGAATGGAAAAACCTCATCAAATCTCATCTTCCCAGTCTCTTAACTAGTGCGTTTAAAATCAAAATTCCAAGTGCCTACGTTGAAGAATCATTTTACATATATTGCAGTAAGAGGAGGAGTGCTTGCTCCTTGCCAGAAGTGCTACAGGCTAGGTGCTGTACAAACAGCTCTTGAAGAGTTTTTAATCACATCTGCCATTTCCTGAATCCATTTCCATAGTGAACTACAACAAAAGTGTAAGGGGAATCATATTACTGACCAACATTCATTCACCTTCTAATATAAAAAAGTAAACCATATATCTGATATAAATGAAGTAGACTGACAAAGTAATATTTCATTATGGAGACAATTATTCTCAAGTGGTTCTCAAATTTCACTTGAATCCAGGAAATCTGGCAATTTATGAACAAAACCCATTAAAACTAGTTATAAGCTGCATTTCAATTTACTCACAGAGCATATCAAATACATTTTAGAATCATTTTGTGTTTCTTCAGCCCCACAAAAATAGCTAACCTATCTACTGGGAAATCACTTTCTGTAAAAGTCTGGTTTGTTTTTATTGGTCAGACTAATTATAGACTAAGTAGTAGCTTCTGTAAATCAGTTTTTAATATTGTTCCTTTTGATCATTTTAACTTAAGGGTCAGCAAACTCTAATCATATGTGTAATTGTTTTCCTTATTTTGATGCCTTGGAAGCGAGCTTTCAGCATGAATAACATCTGTCACTGATGGATATTCAGGCATTTTAAGTCCTCTTACTCCTGTAAAATCTGATTTTATGTGAGATTGGTTAAAAAAAGTCATTACCCTTTAAATGCTTTAGAAAACATGGAAAATGCCAAACTAATTATTGCTGTTGGCTTTTCTTTAAAGATATCTTAGAAAAATGTGCACAGATTTGAAACAGCTCTCTACAAATGAAACTGTAAATTATATTAGAGTTCCAGAATATCTATAAAAACCCCACAGCATTTACCATCTACAAATCTCAAAGTACAATAAACTAAGAGATTTGTCATATCTTTCCTGGGCTTCCCTTCCTTCAACACCTTGACCCCAGAACTGCCTTTCCTAGCACTCACACATCCACAGCTATGTGTCACCTAGGGTGTAACTTCCACAACTGATCTGTTAAAATTAACTTTTGAAGGTGGGTGGAGGTTAATGTTAAGCCAAATCTGTTCCCAGATATACTTCTTTTTGTCCAAATGCATGTGTTGGTGCAAAGGGGAAGACAGAACAGGCACAGCAGGGGCAGGCAACAGGGCCACCTCTGAAGCGCGTCTGAAAATGCTCAGGAATTCTCAGGTGGGCAGCATCAAGTTTCAGGGAGGACAGGGGACCTTATCAAATGGGCTGGACATACAGAATTCCAGTGTTGACCAGAATCAAAGAGGAAACACGGAAGGTACACAGAAGAAAATTTAATGTTTTCTGATTTCATCAGAGCCTTGGTTTTTTGGTTTTCAGTCCAATTTTTCACCAGTCACTTTGGCAACCTTCATTTTCATTGTAAATAAGGATGAAAAAGAGAGCTGTGTTTATTTACAGATCATCCATGAAACTGAGCACACATTGGCTCCTAATTTTGCTAAAGAAATCCTACCATGGATGCAAATTAGAGCTGCACATAAGCCTCAAAGAATGGGTGAGACTAACTGGTATCTCTGCTTCAGGGAGCTCACACACCAAAAAAAAATAATCCCCAAAAGGCACATTCAGGAAAGCACTTGCACATATACACAGGTTTCTGACACCAATCAGTGATCCTTTCTACAACAAACAGCCTCTTTCAAGTAAGAACAATGACTCCAGAACAGATACTACTTGATTCTGTAATAGTCTAAAGCAATAGTAACTGGATGGGCAAAAGGAAAGAGGAGGAAATGTGTGTATAAAACCCCTAAGGCAGACAAACCCCAAATGCAGGCCATATGCTCAATGGTAGAGTTAATGTGAAAAGTTCAGCACAGGTATTTACTGATACGCCTGTCCTGCATTCAGCCTTTAACTATTATTCTTCTCCAGCTTTGTGGACCTCCCAGTTTCAGTACAGCCCCTCTTCTCCACAACCTTGTCATTTGAGACGATTGTAGAGACTATATAAACTTTACACAGTTTCTATAAATTAAATGAAATCTTTTTTTCTCCTTCGCACCTACTATTGTATAAAAATGAAGAAAATCATTCAAGTCTAAAGTTCCTATGCATATGTATATAGTTTACTGATACTGCACTGTGTTCACTGGGCAGCTAGAGAGCAATAGCACCATTATAAAATAATAATTACACACACTATATGGCTGGTCTGCACACAAATCTTATGCTGGAAAAGGATGCCTCCTGTGAGGGTTCTATTCAAAGATGCCTTGCTGGAAGGTAGTAAACAGTTAGGAACTGCCATTTCGGTTGAGCTCAACTCAGACCTTGACAAAAGAGAAAAATTACAAAGAGAAATTTCGACCACCACACAGAAGCTGGGTCTTCCATACTCTTCCAATAAGCTCAACTGCAACATGCTTTTACAGAAGGGTCTTAGATGTTGTAAAGGAACAGCTTTATGTCAAAGAATTTGGCTCAGCCACAGTATCTACAGCCCAGTCAGTTTGCAAAGAAATATTTCCAAAGATAAAAATTCTGATTTGTCAAATCATATGGCAAAGGCGACTAATTTGTTATAGAGTAAAACAAAGCTAGTTCAAAAACCACTTGGGTAAATTCAAGGTTAAGTTGTTAATGGACAACAGAGTTCAACTGCTTTCCTCGGTGGCACTATTTCCTTCCCCACCAGCCTAGAAATTCCTCAGGCATTTACTGATGATACCATTTCCTCCTTCTTCAAATCTCCTGAAAGGTCACTACTGTTGCAATACCTAAAAGAAGCCAATCCCCTAACAGCATGTACATTCAACAGCAAATTAGAGATAGCAAATAAGGATTTACTTTTAAATACTATTTATTCTGTTGTTGCAGAACCAGTTATGAATACTCTTCTGAGACACATCACTACGGGCTGGGCACATCAAGTAACTATTAAATGTGGAAGCTGATGTGACTGGAATACTTGTCAGTGTGTAATTACGTAGCTTCAGAAAACTGCTTGATTTCCATGTGTGTATATTACAGAAGTTCACTTAAATTCGTTTCCAAAGCTGTTAGCATTTCATCCAGGATATCATCATCAGATGACATTAAAACCTTCACAACAGGCCAAGATGGCTTTTAGACCCACTTGCAACTTACCTTGAAGACATCTTACTAACTACTGGTTTTATAACACACACAAAATCCAGCTCCCTTGTTTCTACCACAAGTTATAACCTCTATAGATGCAAGAGACACCTGTTATTAACATTGAGCAAGTTTTCAAGCAGGAATGGTGGTGTTGGCCACCTAACTGTGAAACAGGATGTTTTGACTACCCTTGGCTTCAGAGGCAGTAACTTGCCAGGAGAATCATTATATATCCAGTTCATCAGTAACCAATGGCTACCATAGGACCAGCTTATAATGTGTACGGCTCCAGAGGTACCCAAGCATCTGCTGATGTCTTAGATCAGAAGAAAATGGCACTTCTTATTACATAAAAAAAAATATATGGGAAACTGTACGATATTTAAATACTAGAACTAACTCCAAAATGAAATGTGGTTCAGACACTTGTCTTAGGAAATGGAAATCCCTGTCCTTTCACCTTCCTCACCCCAAAACTGGTTTACACAACCAAGCAAAGAATCAGTCTCTAAAGAATACACAATGAACAGTTTACTTCTGAACAACTCAGACTCATGCCACTAAAAACAAGAACTGGATTTTAAACTGGGCTTCACGCTGTTCCTAGACTGTGACGGCCCAAGTATTTCTGATTACTACTCCATCATACTATGAAGTCTGAATAGTGTTTTCTCTGCAAACTTTATGTTCATGAAGGAAGCTGGAGTGACATCTTCAAAAATGGATTTTACCATTTTACCATTTTTACATTGCTGCCTGCAATGTTCCAAGCTTGTGCTACTGTGTCTCAAATCCTGAAGAATATTTTTCCAGAGGTGTTGTTTTTACAGATCATGACAAGGCTCTCCCAGCAATACCATTAGATAAAGAGAACTTGTTTTATTTTTTTTTGTTTTTCAATTAATGCATTTTTGCATAGACTCAGACCTATGGTATTGAGTAGCCAGGCTGAATTTTGGTGTCAAAAAAGAGGCTGGTGTTGGACAACGATCTCCCTCACTGAGCTTCTGTATACAGTACAGCTGAGACACATGAATCCTAGCACCTTCTACTTTTTTTGGTGTATATAGATGTAAGTAGTTGTGTATGCATCAGGCCATGCCATTACTTAACAACAGTCAGGCATTAGGTACAGGATGGTGATAATAGGTACAGGATACCGACAGCTGTAAGGAAGCACAGATCCTTGTCTACAAGGCTTTTCACTGTTCAAACACATCACATGGGACAAAGTTCAGTTGCAAAGACAAAAGACAGGACACATGTAAACATGTCTGACATGGGAATGGTGATTAGAGATGAGCAAGAAAAATAGGGGTCGTAAGAAAGGGAGACTGGGGGGTGGCATAGCTACTGACAGCAAAATAAATGGAGAGTTTAAGATGAAATGTGCAAAGTGGAGCAGTACTCCACCTCAACACAGACTTACATTAAATAAATTGAACTAAAACCCCTCAGAAACTTAATCTCTATTACATAGTTTCACAAGAGGCTGAAAAGATAGCTCACAACATAAGGTAACATGTAGGAAAAGACTTCCTCTCAAGTGAATTTGGTGCAGTCCAGCTACACTGCTCAGTCAATATTCAGTACTCACAAGAAAATCTCCATATTTGTAGGAGTGTGAATTTTAAAGTCATAATCAAAGTAGAGGGAATAATTTTTTCCAGATTGCCCACAAAATTCATTTTATAAGCTTCTGAATTCCTGGGAATTGTGTATTTTCCTTGCGCTTAAGAAACCTTCAAACAGCTTAGAAGATTAATATAAATTTTCTTTTTCATCTATACAGGGATTGAAGGCTTTGTTGTGTACCATATGCCAATTTGATGTAATTTGGAGCACATGAAATATTAAATCATAAAAACTATGGATTTTTAAAGGAAACATTAACTACACTATATAACATGAGACTGCTCTCAAGTTACCTCCCACGAAATGGGGCCTCTAAGCCTTCCAGATGAAGTTGTTAAGTTAATTGTTTGTTGAAACTGACCCATTTATTAGGGTCCTTATTAAATTTCTATGGCAGGTGTTGAAAGCTTGAAGCTTTTTCATTCCATCAAAGTTGCAGAGGCTGAGTCTTACTGGCTCAAAGTTCTTTAAAACTCAGGTTGGTGCTGCAGAACACAAACACTGCAGAATCACGAGCATTACATTTTCATTAGCTGCAGCTAAACAGGTTTCTTTTGGAGTTCAGGGTCTGGTTATAGCAAAATGTTTACTGCTGCAATCGGTCCATTAGGATTATATATACCAAACAAATATTGCAGGATGAACATGAGGTTTCAGAAAAACTCCTTGTGCTTTAATCCTCACAATGTCTGAGCCAGATGTTCCTCTTACCAACATATCAAAAAGATGAATTTACTTGTAAATTCTACAGAGCTCTGGAAGAGAAATCCTACATAAAATATTACTATGAGAGATGATCAAAATAGCTTCCAATGAGAGGGATTTATTTTTCCCCCTGAAAACTAATTTGGTAGTGGCAGATGGTAGATTCCCCCCCACCCCCCCCGCCCCATACCCTTCAATCACAAAGCAAACATATTTGTTCTCATTACTTTTTATACACATGGAAAATGTTATTGAACAGATTAACAAAATTTCTCATTTACATACCAGGAATCATAGAAACATAGAATAGTTAGGGTTAGGGTTGGAAAGGACCTTAAGATCATCTGGTTCCAACTCCCCTGCCATGGGCAGGGACACCCCCCATTAAACCATATTGCCCAAGGCTCTGTCTAGCCTGGCCTTGAACACTGCCAGCAATGGAGCATTCACAACTTCCCTGGGCAACCCATTCCAGTGCCTCCCCACCCCTACAGTAAAGAATTTCTTCCTCATATCCAATCTAAACTTCCCCTGTTTAAGTTTGAACCCGTTACCCCTT